>BCLF01000045.1:1977626-2018737 GCA_001602275.1 Zoysia japonica | reverse complement strand
ACCCCCCCCCCCCCCCCCCCTGAAATTTTTACCTTTCATTTCGGCATTTCTGCCTCCTCCAACCTATGCTTGTTTTTGGATTGTTTCTGGTGCAGAGGTACACATTCTTGTTGTGACTTAAATGATTGGTTGGTTGGTTCGTTTGCCGTTGATTCAGGTTAGCTTACTGAGCAGGCGTCCAGCAATGGCTTGATCCTATTGACGGCTGATTGAGCTGACTTCGCACGCACTTCTTAAACCCATTTTGACCATTATTGATCTGGCCAGCCTCTGCCCTCTGGTGGTTAGACTCAGCTAATCCTCGCTGTCACGCTCTTTTCGGAAATGTGGTTCCTGGTAGAACTGAGAAGCTGCTGCGTTCCGAATCGTCAGCTCGTGGTACTAACACATGGTCAGCTAATTTCAGAGTCCAGGTGAAGCAGTGGGATTCGGACGCGTTCATGTTAGGACTAGCAACTTTCTTAGCAGCAGCAGACCTATACTTTTCTTTTCTTTCTGTTTTTGGTATGAGACACAGGAGATGAAGTCACGCACACACGCACAAAGATTCACGCACCACCAGCACTCTACTGCAATCCATGGCCCATGGATCATTGCCCTTCTGTGCCGCCTCACCAACGGAACGGGTTCTGCTGTTGAATGCAAAAGACATTGATTAATTCGAAGGACCAGACACATAAAAAAAAAAATTTTAAAAAACGACTGAACCATCACAAGAACCACTGAAACCGAGCCTGATGGGAAGCCGCTTACCATCTTGCTCTTCTTCTTCTTCTTCTCGATGTAAGCTAGGACCTCCTCCTGCTGCCCAACGGATGTCTCCAACAACTGCAACAACCAACCGACCAAACAGTGTGATCAGATGGAGTACTCGACATGTTTCGTCACGCTGATTCATCAGAGAAAGAAAGACCGGAGAACGGGAGGACTACGAGAATGCGGTCACCTTCTTGGTGGACTCGAGCTCGGTTTCGAGGGCCTCGACGCGGCTGACGGCGGACCTGAGCAACTCCTCCTTCTCCTGCGGCATCTCGGGCGGCCTGGCGGCCATCGCGGCGACCTTCTCCTCGAGGTCGTCGAGCCGTTTCACCAGCGCCTGGTACTGCGCGGCGGAGATGGTCACGGTGTCCGGGCTCGGCAGCTGGCCCTGCCCCTGCTGCAGCCTCCGCGTCTTGGCCATCGCCTCCATCGTCGCGATGCCCATGGCCGCGTCCATGGTGCGCTTCGGCGCGATCTTGCCCACCCGGAACATGGCCACCACGCCCATCACCAGCGCCATGAACCCCGTCACCACCTGCCGGTCGCCCGTGTCGCCCTGCTTGTACGCGTCGGGGAGGGACGCGTACATGTCCTGCGCGATCGCCAGCTTCTCATCGCTCACGTCGCCGTTCCAGTTGATTCCCATGAGGTCGTTGTACACAGCGGCCTTGTCGTCCTTGACGCCTGGGGGAGGCTGCAGCGAGAGTTCAGTCACAGTGTTAGTACCCTGGCGATTCCGTCCGACATTGCAGCGGAACTGTACAGCGATCAAGAAGGAGGACCTCCGACTCTGCAGTCTTCATCTCGCGGAGAGGGGACATCTGTGGATGCTCAATCTTTTCCCGCGGCATCTTGGGAGAGTCCACGGCGTCACGGTCACGGCGCAAGGATTCTTGCTTCTGCAAGTTCAAACGCACGAGGGAAGTAGGATCACTGGTGCAGATTACAAAGCTCTCTGCACAGTACAGAAACGCTAGAGCATTCAGAAGAGCAGATCAAGTAGTAAACACCTTGGGAATAGGCACGATGTCGTTCTCGGTGATCATCTTCTCGTCGGCCTCGCGAAGGTCCGAGTTGTTCATCCCACACCTTCCCATGCCGCATTGGACCATCTGAAGAACTCACCCATTAGTAAATCTCTCGCGCCGCTGTTTCTTACTTAATCGACTGGAGCTAAAATAATTGTCAGATAATCCAGTTGCCCTAGCATCTGAATCTGAGTAACTGATAACCTTGAGGATTTCAGGATCTTTCCATGGTCCTTTGTCGGAGCGCATGCAGCCGCCCTCGCAGTTGCAAGTGCCACCAAGAAACTCAGGCAATTCACTGTTGCACTCACACAAAGTAATCAAGAAACTTTAGCAGAATCCAAAAGAAAAGGAAACTTAAATTAAGCAGACAGTTTATCGAGCAAACCTGGCATCAATCACTTCCAGAAGCTTGCTCTGGTATTTGTTGCCAAGGACCTACATACATCAGAGAAGGGTGCAAAATGTCAGGACAGTTGATTGCAACTTTGATACTCCAAAATTTAGTGTAAGCAGGAAGGAGATCAGAAGAGGTGATAAGATACATGGATCTTGGCTGTTGTTTTGGGGTCCAGGAAAGACTTGACAGTGTTCCACAGGAGCCTGAATCCCTGCCCGGCGTTGATGATGAACATACGACACAGCGTCTCAGGGTAGTTGTCTCCGTCGATCTTCTGGAGGCGCCCGATGAGGTCCCTTGCAGCCTTGTTGAAGTTCTTGTACCCCTGCACGAGGCATCAAGTTTTGTGTGTCATGTAAATGTTGAAAGTGAAGAGAGGCACCATTGCATCAATGGCGTGCGACGGAGACGGACCACTCCGGAGACGTCGAGGATGGTGGTGCTCTGGTCGATGTGTTTCTTGGCGGAGATGGAGCAGGCCGGGAACTTGACGGCGAAGGCGCGTTCGAACTCCCTGACGTGGTACTTTACGTAGCGGTCCATGCTGGTGACCTGCAGGAGCTTGGTGGTGTCGATCTGCCCCAGCTTCTCCATGTACACGGGCCGCCCGTCCTTGTCCACGCCGTGGTGCCCCTGCGGGTAGTGCTCCAGCACCTGGTCCATCTCCTCGAACTCGAAATCCTGCACACATCGATCATTACGTACGAGGGTTCTCATGGATTCATGACGCGCGCATCATTCAAGAAGAAGATGATGATGATGAAGAAGAAGAAGAAGAAGATGGTGTGCACGGTGGACGGACGTTGAGGATGGTGTCGGAGCCGAACTCCTTTCGCCATTGCAGCATGTCCGACCACATCTGCTTGGACTTGTCGATGTCGAACTTGCGGGCGCGGAGGAACCGGAGCATCATGTGGTAGTCGTCGTGGCGCGCCGGGAGGAGCTCCTCCAGGACCAGCGTCTGCCGGAACGCGTCCACCTGCTTCATCTCCTCCGCGTCGCGCACGTCCTCGATCGCCACCGACATCACCTTGCTGCTGCGCCGGCCCATCGACTTGCGGCCCAGCGAGCTCCGCAGCAGCTTCGACGACGCGCTCAGCGCGCGGTGCCGCAGCGACATCTCGCGCGGCGTGGAACGCCGCTCATCGTCGCCGCCCTCCGTCGCGCCGCTCGTGCTGCCGCTGCGTGGCGTGCTGGCCATCGCGGCGGCGGAGGAGATGTGTAAGGTATATCAGCGATGCTCTCGGGCCGTTACCGCTCTTGGTTGGTTATCAATCAGGCGGCGACGACGGAGGCGGCGGCTGCTACGGGACGAGCGGCGCCCCTGCACCGCCGGCCTGACCGATGGACCAGGAGAGTGCGTTAATGGCAAGATCAAAATTAAGCCACCAAGAAAAAAATAAATACTGGACACCAGATCAAACAATCTACTCATGGCTGTCAATGAATGGATTACAAGCACTGCAACACAAATCTATAATCCGTTCCTTACATGCAAGACGCATGGCCACGAACAACATGATCATCGATCATGTCCGATAGCAGAACAGCGATAAACACAATGCATAAATTGGAAAGATATATCAAAGCACGAATGAGCGCGAAATCGACCTCACCTCGGAGACGGCGGCCTGATCGGGAGGTCGCGGAGGGCGGTGTGGGGAGGGGAAGCGGAAGAAAAGGGAGGAAGAAGAGGACGGAGGGGATTGCGAGCTCGGCTCATGCATGCATGGCGGACCTGCCCCGGCCTCCCCGCAATTTCTGGCACGATGCTAGGCTGCGTCGTTCCAGTAGTTACTGACCGAACGAGGAACGGCTGCGATGCACCATGGGTTCCATTACGTGCTCAAATTTATCCCGTGCAACCTTGCAAAAAGATTTATCTGGAGTTATCGATGAACCTAAACTCACGTGTATTTCAAAAATCTTTGAGAATATATAGGGATATGAATTTGAAATTTTGAATTACAAAAACTTCATATAGGCAACGAATTTCCATTTCGAACAAAGAAAATAAAGAAGAAAATGTCATATTTGGGCCCGTCTCGTAGCCGCGCACCTTATAGTTCTCCCGCTGCCGCGTGGGCCCGAGCAACCCTTTCTTCCTCCTGCCCCTCCCCATCTTGGAGCCCAAGAAGAGCAGGCCCGAAACAAAGCCGCACGCGAACCCGAGGACCCAAACCCTACTCCGCACCACACTCGGCCCTCAGGATCCCCTCACCGGAGAGAGAGCAACCAGCGAGGCGCACCGGCGGCGGAAAGCTTCGAGGATGTTCAGGAACCAGTACGACACCGACGTGACGACGTGGAGCCCCCAGGGGCGGCTCTTCCAGGTTGAGTACGCCATGGAGGCCGTCAAGCAGGGCTCCGCCTGCGTCGGCCTCCGATCCCGCACCCACGCCGTCCTCGCTGCCGTCAACAAGGCCGCCTCCGAGCTCTCCTCCCACCAGCGCAAGGTCTTCCGCGTCGCCGAGCATGCCGGGGTCGCGCTCGCCGGCCTCACAGCCGACGGCCGCGTACTCTCCCGGTTCCTCCGATCCGAGTGCATCAACCACTCCTTCGTCTACGACGCCCCGCTCCCAGTCTCCAGGCTCGCGCTCAGGCTCGCTGACAAGGCGCAGGTCCGTTTCGTTCTCCCCCCCTTCGCGTTCGTCCTCCCTCTCATCTGAATCTGCGCTTGTAGTGAAAATTTATAATTCCCGTGAGTTGCTTCGCCGTATAGGTGGACATATGAGCTTCTATTGGGAGCTATTCCTCTGATCTGCGATTACAATATGGTCATTTAGTATCAAATGATGTTCTCTCTGTCGGGAACGAGATCTATTAGAATTTTATTTTATAGCAGTGGAGAAATTTTAGCAGCATGAAAGTTCCCTTCGTATTAGATCTAGCTCCTTGCAATTTAACACCCAAATTTCAAGTCCCAGCATCTCCAATCCCATCTTTGCCTTATACATAACTAACACGCTTTGTGATTTATATTGAGGATGTTGCCATATTGTGGATAAAGAAATCGAGATGGTTAGAGGCACCAATGGAACTAACAACTTCGGATACCATGATTGTGCCACCAATGGAATTCTTGCCTGAAGAAGAGGTGTCTCTCCCCGGTGGCAAAGACCCCTTGGTGAAAATCCTTATGATCAGGCGTTAACTGCTGCAATGACTAATGCATTCCAGTAACTAGCTAATAAAGCTGTATTCAGCGCCACATGAACCAATGTGATCAAATATGCACGAACTAGCAGAAATGGGCTATAGTATGCACATCGTAGAACTAGAATGAGTATCTGTTTTGGCTAGTGGAATGTCAAGTTGTGTCTGTTACTACATTTGCACTTTGTACATACTTTAGATGTTAAATCAGTACTGTGTGTATACTGCTTAATCGGTTTGCACATCCTCCAACTTGATTGTAAACATATATCATATTACTTGAGTAAATGCAACTTGACTGTCCAAATTGTCTTCTTTTTTTTTCTTTCATTTTGGCAGTTCATCAGGTGGGGTACACATTTTCCTCCCACATACATGTTGATTATTGCTCATGTTTTTCATTGTGATTAGATAGTTCTTACCCTTAGAGAAACAATCAGCTGAAAGACATCTTTGTCATACTTTGTAGTATCAGTTGTGCGAACGGGCCTCTATTTGAGTTGGTTAGTTGACTCTAGCAGTACTTCTTAGGTCCTGGGTTTGACACTCCATGGGAACGAATTTCAGCCTGGGGTTAAAAAAAAAATCCCCTTGTTTGTCCCATGCCAGAGCACATGTCTAAGGACTGGCCTACGTTGTTGGTCATTCTCACACAGGATATGATGCTACTGTATAAGGGTGGGAGCGGGTCTCGGATGGCGGGGTGGGGATGGGGAGGCCTCGACCTGCGTGTGAAGTTCTTCTTCATGCAATGCCCATCAGCTGTCTTACCCCCATGCAAGTCCAGTTTTTTTATAGTATCTGTTGTGACTGCTGGAAGGTCTAATTGTGCACTGTCTCATCATACCACGCTTTGTAACAGAATCTTGTCAGTTCATACTTCATATTATTATCTACTACTCACTCTGTATAACATCTGTTGCTTCATTTTGATCTACTTTGGTGAACATATCCTGAATGTCTCGATTATGATGCTATTTTGGGGAATAATTAGTCAGATGAGCTGCTTCTTTCCCTCCCTACAGTTATTGAGTTTCATGTTGGTTAAGCAGTCAAATAACTGGATGAATCCGACAATCACTTTTATTAGGCATCTGGGACCTTATGATTTTATCATTACAATATACTATTTGTATGGAAATGTACTTACGAGTCCCTCTACCCATCCATATGCAGTTTGCCTTCCATTTTACATGGATGTATGTTTACCTTTTCATAAATGTTATTTCAGGTTTGCACACAGCGCTCGTGGAAGAGGCCGTATGGTGTTGGCCTCCTTGTTGCTGGACTGGATGAAACTGGAGCTCATCTATATTATAACTGCCCCAGTGGGAACTACTTTGAGTACCAGGCATTCGCTATAGGTTCTCGCTCCCAAGCTGCAAAGACTTTCCTCGAGCGCCGATTCGAGGGCTACAACGACTACAGCCCGGAGCAGCTCATCAAGGATGCCCTCTCCGCCATCAAGGAGACGCTGCAAGGTGAGAAGCTGACTAGTTCCAACTGCACGGTGGCCATCGTTGGCAGGAAGGATGACGGAACCATGGAACCGTTCGAGATGATTGACGCAAAGAGGATCCAGGAAATAATAGACTCCATGGAGGCTGCTGAGGAGGCGCCGGCAGAGCCGAGCACCATGCAGCAGGAGGAACCGGGCGCAGATGCTGCTGCGCCCATGGATATCTAGGCCTAGGATGCAGCTGCGCCCATGGGCAGTGCTGAGTTTCCGAAAGCTAGACTGCATTAGAAAGTTGTGTTGTGACCCTTATTATGTACCGTGCTGTGACTTTACTCTGGCCAAGGTTCGGAGCTGGAACTATTTATTTGTCATATTGTGAACAAATCTTTTGGTTTCCAGGACCAGCTTGCTTGCAAATACCTTGTTTCTGAAATTATTCCTTTATTTTCTGTTGTGCTTCGCTATCCCTTCCGTCCTGTTAGGCCTCGTTTAGAACGCAGAATCTACTGTTTCGTCATTGATTTTTAATATTATTTTGTTATCTTAAAAAAATGATAAAAATCATAATATATTTTTATAATTTGATTTCTCATTAAAGTATTTAAAATATAGGAGTAATTTATAGTTTTATATATTTAAATAATTTTTTTGAATAACATTAACACGGAGGTGCACGCCATTACGAGTTCCCTGGCGACTGGCGAGCGCTGGCGCAAGCCAGTTTCCTCTGGAACTTCGCCATCGCCGTCGCCTAGCCAGCCGGCGGAGCGTCGCCACCCCGCAGCCATGGCGGCCACCTCCGTCCGCCTCTTTGTCGTCGCCGCTACCGCCGCGGGGCACCGGCGGGCGGGCTTCCGGTGCGTCCCCGTGATCTCCTCCCTCTCCTTCCCCCGCCACCCATCATCATTCCGCGGCCGCGCCAACTTCTCCTGCATCTCCCTCTCGCTCCCCTCCGCCGGCTCCTCCCCGCCGAACGCCGCGCCGTTCAACCTCATACCGCCCGACTCCGAGCCCTTCATCGAGTGGGACCCGCCCCCGCCCGACTCCGCCGCCTCGCCGCTCGGCGGCGGCGGGGCCGCTGATGGCACCACGCTGGTGGTGCTGCTTGGCTGGCTCGGCGCGAGCCAGAAGCACCTGCGGCGCTACGCCGACATCTACCGCGAACGCGGGTTCGGCGCCGTGCGGTTCGTCGTGCCCGTGCGCGAGCTCCTTGGGCTCGACCTGGGCCACCGCGTGGAGCGCAGGGTCGCTGACCTCGCCGCCGAGATCGCCGCGTGGTGTGACGCAGACCGCCGACGCACGCTCCTCTTCCATACTTTCAGCAACACCGGCTGGCTCGCGTAAGGAACTGCAAACCTCTCTACTCATCTTCTTCCTCGCTACCGGTAATCTCAGTAAGCTCTTCGATTCGATAATTCAGTTCAAAATTGGAATGTTCCAAACAATGTAATGAGTTCATAGAGCATTTTAATGAGTATGCATGGTTTGCTCACTGGATTGCATGGCCACGCTGACATGGGCGCTCCAGCATGTGGTTTCACATGCTTTTGTTATGAAACTTTGGTTTGGTGCAATGAGGTTGATGTGCAGAACGTGCTTGGTAGAGGAGTTGTATCGTCATTGAAGATGGTACAGTTTATGATAGGAGCATGTGGCATAGTATGGAAAGTTGTTGTGCTAGCATGCTTTGTAGGAACCACTCTTCATTGTTTATTTGGTGAATGTAGAATGGATACCATGCTGTTGGGTATATACTTCCACTTCCATGTGATTAATATGAAGGATTGGGACATTTCCAAGGAGCTAGACTTAGATAGGAGATTGTAGAGGCTAGCAATTCACGTGCCACATCCTTGATTGCTTTATATTCTTTTTCCATTCCTTTTCATCTTTTTGTTTAAATCCTTTTGTGGTTTGTCTCTTGGAGGGTTTCATCTCTAGCCTACCCCAACTTGCTTGGGACAACAAGGCTTTGTTGTGTATTTTTTTTTAACACCTAACCATATAATCCATTGGTAGTTAAATGTATTGGCTAAACAGAACTAAAAACTGCATGATCATGATGACGTGTGCTGATTCTTGCTGGCACATGTAAACATTATGGACTTACTGCCACTGTCCTTGTATCAAAAGTGCGAAACCAAATTCACCAGCGGTCCTAGAACTTGTCCGGTTGTCCCTGCCCACATTGGAATGCCGCATAAGCAGGCAAGGGGCTTTCAGGAGTGGTTCTGGATCTCCACTGGTTCATTAAACTGGAAATCCAGTTAAGCACTTTGATTGTACCAGGACGTAAATGAGAATATAGGACTAGTTGCGGTCGTTGGTCTGTTGATTCTGCTGTGCCAAACTACATTCATGGTTTGTCTGGTCTTCATATTTGTTATTGGAGCTCATTATTTTGTGACTTGAGAATATAGCTTCGTTTGGGACAGTTCAGGTAAAAAAATTGTATGTGGAGTTAAGTATGGTTTGTCATTCCTTTGGTAATTTAATTTCTGACTTTGCACATGTTCGATTCATTAAATATTTCAATATTTTTATGACTTTCACACATTGAATTCACTGTGCATATAAACTTTTCTTTTTCTTTCTTTCCAGCTATGGTGCTGTACTTGAAAACTTGCAGTCAAGAGCTGATATTACAGAGAGAATAAGAGGATGCATTGTAGACTCTGCACCAGTTCTAGAGATACGACCTGAGGTCGGTGTACCTGGCAACTTAGAACATCTAGCAGTATATGCTCCAAGTTTGTATTAAGTCTACCATTACACTCTTTTACTTGGAAGTTCCCACATAACCTTTATAAGCTAAATTCAGGTCTTTGCTGCTGGGTTCTCTGCTGCCATGTTGAAGAAAAATAGTTCCATGGTAGGACCCTCTACTGAATCTCTTGATGGACCTGTTGTGAATGGCACCTTGAACAGAGTTGGCTCTAATGTGACACGGCCATCGTGGGGTGAATGTTTACTTCTGTCAGCTCTACAGAAATTTTTTGAGATTGTTCTTCAGCTGCCTGATGTAAACAAGTAAGTCCACTCACTATTGTTAATCAACGATCTTGATAAGTTGCATGGACAGCCCATATATCTGTACCAACGAAAATTTATCAAGGTGTATCCATTCAAACTGGATTGTCTATTTGATTGATAGAATATGAGTATTAAATTAATCCTTTTTAAAATGCTCCACAGATATGCCATTTGAAACCCATGAGGAAATTTCAGTAGTATGTGCACTGTAACAGAAATAAAACTGTATGGGTCTCTTAATAATCCTTTTTTTTAGTAAATACAGCAGAGGAAGCCCCTACTGTCTCTTAATATAGTATCGAGTGTTTCTCCATGCATGCTTCAACTGGGGTTATCTAAATGGCTACATGCTTAGCTGTTGCATTTTTTTTTCTTAGTGGATCAAAGTGACACTAGCCCATGGACTATCTTATTTTCATCTCTGTTTTTTTTTTCTTTATAAATCTGACCTTTTCTCACAGCCATCTTGAATCCTTCCTCATGTGAAATTGATTTGTTGAGCAATTAGGATCTTTTGACATCAGGATGGTTCGCAATACTGATATATGCAAATTACATTGATATGAGAAATTACCAAGTAACGCTGCATGGTAAAGTAGTTCGATGTTACAGTTAGCTGATCAAACAATATAAAAGCAATTTGAATGATAGTTATTTATAGTTCAAAGGGCTCTCCTCTCTGATGTTTTGCCCCATTTTTCTATAAAACACACCTGATGGTTCTGTTATATGTGGATTGTGTTCAGGCGTCTGGGCAAGATTCTCTCAGTTCTCTCAGAGAAGCAACCATCCTGCCCTCAATTCTATCTCTACAGCTCAGCTGATCGAGTAATACCGGCTGACTGTGTGGAGAGCTTCATCAACTTGCAGAAATCACTAGGCCGGAGCGTATTTGCCCATAATTTTGTCTCGTCGCCCCACGTGGACCACTACAGGAGCTTCCCCCATGTTTACTCTGCCAAGATAGATGAGTTTCTGAAGATCTGTTCCACGGCTAGAGTGTCATGACCAGTCCTCAACTGACATGTCTTTAAAGAAACTTTGTGATTTTGTGTTCTCGAGCTATAGTTCTTGTTGCATTACCCTGACCCTGAGTCGTATTTCTTATCAGAAGCTTTATTTAGGGAATACGTCCTTAAATTCGTGTATCCCTGATTGGTATACTGCATCTAATAAAAGAATATAATTTGTCAGGCAGACTCTTTTTGTGCTCTTCCTTTTCTGTTCTGAGAAATTATTTGATACTTTCCCGTTTTCCTTTTCTCACGGTACAATCTGAAACTTTATCCTGTTTATTATACAGTTATACTTAGACCGTAGTATCGTTAACCCGCCAACACCACGTAACAACCCAGCCAAAGGCGACTGCGATATAAGCGCTGCCGCACAACTTCTCTTGCTGTTGCACTCACTGCGCCGTCACGACAATGGAAGGTTCAGGAGGAGATGGAGCGGAAGCCGCCGTCCATGTCCATCCAATTACTTGCAGAATTCTCAGTTCACGTAAACTCAATATTTACACCTGCAGTCCAATCGTGGATCCCTACGGCCCCTCCATTGTTGACGAAGCTCCTGAGGCCATCATTGTCAGGTTAGATTTCAATCGTCCTTCAGTAGCATGATATTAGAAGCCTGTCTTGCCTTTTCAGCAATACTCTAAATTTCTAATAGGACCGTCAATACAATAATTTTACAAAACACTGGGCTTATGCTGTTTATATGCACTAATTCTTGGAGCAGCATGGAAACATTGTCTGGAGGGCATGCTGTCAACAAGAAGAGAACAGAGGAAGGCCTCACCCAACTACAGGTTTATTTCAACAACTTGCAACTACAGTTCTTTTCCTTCGTTTTTAGATTACACAGAATTACCATATCTTCTATTTTGCTTTCAAAATATTGCAGACTGAGGTTGTAGAATTGGTGCAACGAATCTACAGGTAACAAGATAAGCTCCACAGCATTCAGGAAGATGGAAGCCGAGAGGGAATTACAGCAGCAAGAGACAGCAGCAAGCAGTCCAATTGGAATGCAGAACATAGCAATTCCCCATCATGCAGGCACTACAATTTCCAGCAAGCAGAATTAACACACTGCATATCTGTGTTGAATTTCTTCACACTTTGAATCTTCGAACTACATGAGACAATATGTATCCAAACTTGCATACAAACATAAATCAATAGAACACTGCTGGTACTTCTAAACAAAATGATAAGAACACAATCTCACAGATTTTTACATCTGAAAAAAGCAAGGAGAAGTCTTATTGTCCAACAAGGATAACAATAGGTAAAAACATTCAGAATTGCAGGAACCAAGACACTGCTATACCTTGTCAACAATCCTGAAAATCAAAAGCCACCACACACCAAAAAAAAAAATCCTGAAAATCAATGCTGCATATTATCAAATGCTGATAAGAGCACAACATATAATGGACCTTAGAACTAATCGTACTTACTGAAATGCAAAAAAAGGAGACCACAAACTTAATCATAGCACGGATTGCAAATAAAAGCATTGGTGATCAAGTGTACAATCCAAAAGGTTGAGAACCCAAAGGGAGCTCAGAGAGTTGCTATTCTATGCTCAATGAAGGGCTTCTCGAGAGAGGCGCACTTCTCGTACAAGAGGTGTCAGAAGAAAGCAATGCTCATCACAGCTGCTCCTATTCTTTCTCAACACAAAAGTACAAAAATCACAAGCGTTTTGTTACTGCCCACTAAAATAGAATTTGATACATGCCATTACAATTTTGCAAACTTTAAAATATGTCATTGATGTGTCAATGACAGATAGAGCCCTGCAAGTGAATGACACGTGGACCCGAATGGCATATTTTAAATTTCACAAAATTGTAATAGTATGCATCAAATTAATCCACTAAAATATGTTGGATAGTAACAGCGATGACAAAAAGTTCATTTTCGTTAAAAAAATAACAGAGTTTATCAGGTATGGGCATACTTACGCCGTTGAGGAGCTCAGAGAGTTGCTACTCTGCTCAGTGAAGGGAAGCAATCCCTTCTCATACAAGAGGTGTCAGAATTAAGCAAATTTCTCGTCACAGCAGAAACGAAGAGCTATTGGAATGACATTTGCGGGATACTAATCAAATAGTGCTCATTTCACAACGGGCATGCAAGAGGTGTCAGAAGTAAGCAAACGATCAGCACAGCACAGGTCACCAAAAAAAAATCGAGAAAAAAACAAACTACCAATTATCTTACTACACGCAATCTATCTAACGCAGAGCAACTAAACCCAAACGAACTAAAGCGACCGAGAAGAAGAAAACCATTTCTTCCTACACAAAGGGAGAGCAGAGCGAACGGAACGAGCAGTGGCCCGTTCAATCTACCAACGCAGCAACGCAACCAGCAGGAGGAGAGCCAGTGAGAGCGCAATCTACCGGCGGCGGGGAGGAGCACAATTGCATAAACCCTAGCGAGGAGCCGGCCAATAGGAGTACTACGGAAGTATACCATGGATGGCTTTTAAAGAGAAGTGAAACTGGATCCATGCCACCCATGGGCCTTTCACCCGGCCCACCGATGCCAACGCGAGCTCATCCTATTGGGCCGAACTACAGAGAGTAAGAGAGCCCATCATGCAACGGTTTCTTTTGTTTGCCGAGCCTGCCCCTCACGGCCCACGGGTCGTCCAATGACCTCACGGGTCTTTCATTTTTCTCCGATGCTTTTTGGTTGGGGATGCCCACCACTTAAAAAAGGAGAAATGATTAGGTTCGGATATGGAGTATCTCATAAAGTAGCAGAGTTAGACTTAGATTTGTCTCTCCTTAAAAATTCCGAGATCAATTAAGCTTGCGACAAAATTCATCGTTTCACAAATATATGCACCGGCATATCTAAAGAATGCATATTAGTGGATCAAGCTTTCACTTCATTCGGTCTCTTAGTAAAATTTGATAGACGTTGATTTTAAAAAGTTCTGATCCAACGACCATCCATCCCAGCGGGCCAGTATCCAACCACCATCCACCAGGCACCCAGTCAACTTCCAGTCGGCCCACCTAGATTCCTTGGGCCCCGCAGGTATGCCGCCCCCGGAGGAGGTGGCGGACCTGGTGGAGGAGAAGAAAACGGAAAAAGAACGCGAGAAGACCACGACGTCGACGACGAGCCGGAGCGGCCAATCCATGGCGGCGGCGCCGATGTGGCGCCTCGGCCTGCGTGGAACTTTCCTCGCCTAGGCTTTTTTTTTTCTTTCCATTTTCCTCCGCGCGGGTCCGTGCTTCTTTCCTTTTTCTCCCCAACTTGTCTCCCTCTTTCTCTCGTTGTTTCGCCCGCCTCCGCAATAAAATTCCGCCACGCCAGCCGCAGCGCGCTGCGCGCCGCCCGCCTACCACCCTCCGCCCCCCGCCCTTCGGAGGCCCAAAGGTCGTGTTTTTTTCTCGATTCCCGTCCATCTCCGCGCCATTGGAGCCAGGAGGAGAGGTTCTTGCAAAGGTAACACCTGACAAACAGCTCGTCTCCCCCTCCTTCCCTGCAAACTACTACTCCTTTAATCGACGATCGCCTGATCTGATCCGACCTTTCTAGTCTCTGTAAAGCTCGTGTTTTTGTCTCGGGGACGCTCTGATCTCCTGGTCCCTGTTCTCAGGGTCCCTTTTCCTCATTGCCTCTCTTGTTCTGATTGTTGCTTTTGTTTCTCTGAATTTTCCCTTTGGAACGAAATTCTTTCTTTTGCTGTTTCCTCTCTGTTGAACCAACGGTTATGATTAGTCCCTTCCATGTGCTCAGGTTCCGTTCTACAGGCAGGGCCCGGACAGGATGGCGAACCTGACGAGCCTCCATTGCGCAGCAATGATGCATGTCCAGAAAGGGCACGTGCAAGCATCCGGAACGCCTTTTCCGAGTTTCAGAAGATGCACCCAGCTTGATATCTTGAGGTTAAGTTCTGCTGTCAAATGTATTTTTCCATGAGGATCCCGATTCCCAAGTGCTTAGCATGCTTTGTTATGTTTATTTATTTTTGTGATTAAGCTGTCAGACATGGTTTCAAATTTTATCCTCGTATATACTTTTTTTTTGTTTACTAGTTTGAAACTAGTTGTGATTCAAGCAGTATCTGAGTCTGGTCAGAAGTAGTATTGAGCTGAAGAAAATGACAAAACTTACGGAAAAACTTTCAGTTATGCATAGCGAATTGTTTAAACATTTGGTTTGCTTATTTCAAATGCTCACGTTAATATCACAACCCTGTCATGTGATCGTCCTTTTTTATTAATTTAACGATATGATGCTGATTTTACTTACAGATTAGGTAGTACGCCTCGTTTCACGGGAGCAAAATCTTCTACGGGCTCCCAGCAACACATGAAGCACAGGATCAACGCTGTCAGAGCCTCTACTCTTTCACGCTTGCAAGATGATACCACGGAATTCTTTGATTTCGTGGTTATTGGCAGTGGTGTTGCTGGCCTAAGGTATGCACTAGAAGTCTCAAAACATGGCTCTGTCGCTATCATTACCAAAGCAGAGCCTCATGAGAGCAACACAAACTATGCACAAGGTGGTGTTAGTGCCGTTCTGTGCCCCTCAGATTCTGTGGAAAGTCACATGAATGACACAATTGTTGCAGGGGCTTATCTTTGCGATGAAGAGACTGTACGGGTAAGTTTTAATAACATTATCACTCGTCGCGTAGTTGCTTCTTCATTGTCTCACGATTTTACCAACGGATGTTCTGCACTTCCCAGTTGCCAGTTGATATATTTTTTTTATTAATAACCTTCATGCTTTCTTTCAGGTTGTATGCACGGAAGGTCCAGAGCGCGTAAAGGAATTAATTGCCATGGGTGCGTCGTTTGACCATGGAGAAGATGGTAGACTGCACCTAGCAAGGGAAGGTGGACATTCTCACAACAGAATTGTTCATTCTGCTGATATGACTGGAAGAGAGATTGAAAGAGCATTGCTCGAAGCAGTTGACAATGATGAAAATATATCTTTATTTGGCCACCATTTTGCTATCGATCTCTTGACGTGTCAGGTTAGTATTTTTCTTGTCATGCCAGATCTCATGCCGCAAGTTGTATCCATTTTTCAGTCACATGTTGAATCCATTTTTACTGTCAGATATTATACAATTTACCACCATGACTTTTTTTAACAGTAGTATTTTTTCTTTGAGGACAACACTCTTGTTGATCTACTTCTCTTGCATGTACTTTGCCTGTATGATTTGAATTTGCATGTTTTCCTTCCGTCGCTATCAAAAGCCACCTGCTATTTAGGCATTATCTGCTGGGTCGCTGCTGTTGTTAGAGTGAGCTGGTGTTGTTGTTCTCTTTCCCTCCCCCTGCTACTATATTGTAACCTACATGCGACTGCCCCCACGTATGTGCTTTAAAAAGGAATGAAAAGGTGGGATGCTTTCCCCCCGAATTTCTCAAAAAAAAAAAAAGGCATTATCCTGTAAATTGATAGCTGGCAAATAGCCATGGTTACATGCAAAGTAGTGAACTGGTGATTGACCCGAATGATGATGTTCTTTTGTATTTTAGTGACTTGACATGGAACAAAATAGTGGAACTTTCTTACAGTTGATGGGCCTAGTCATGAACAAATAAGGAGTGAATATAGGTGTTAAAGTGCTCACTATTAAGAAACCAGCCTAGGAAGCAACAATATGCTGGTCATAGGTGGTCTGTTATTGTCTGTTTCCAAATGTTTGTCGATAGTGACCCCTTAAATGCAATCTTATTTTTTCACTCCGTAGAGCTCTATTTGCAATTGGCCTGTTTTATTTTGCTATTTTCAGAACTTCCGTGCTCAAATCTACCCTCAGTTTTGACAACTTTTCCTTATTTTGGCTCAACCCCTATCGACCATCCTGGCCTTTTTACATGAGTTATTCCTTTGAGTACAGACACCAATGCACTAAAAATTTTATATTCCATAACTGGAAATATGAGTACTATATGACATACCTAATTTACAGCTTTTCTTGTAAAACACAAAAGAATAATTTGAAGTGTTCAATTGCAGAAAAATGGGGAAATCTATTGTTATGGAGTGGATTCGATAGACATTGAAACCCAGAAGGTACACCGCTGAATATTTTTTTATATATATTTTGCCATTTTATTCCACTCTTATGAAAGATAATTCTAGTTATAACTTTTTGTTATGTTTTCCAGGTAGTTCGTTTCATCTCAAAAGTAACACTGCTTGCATCTGGAGGAGCTGGTCATATATATCCCACAACAACCAATCCGCCGGTATGATCTCTCTCTCTCTCTTAGTATCTTTGAATATAGAGAATTTTTTAAGGATTTGTCAATGTCTTTCTGCTTTTGTATTATTCTGAATCAGCAAGTGTTTTCAATGACACAAAGTGATAGTAGGTGAACAGATGGATGTTATACTTCATCCATTGACCTGTGATGGAAAATAAGATTATAACACTCAATATCTTTCTAACACCCCTTTACATTTTGATGTTTCAGGTTGCTACTGGGGATGGAATTGCAATATCCCATCGCGCTCAGGCTGTCATATCCAATATGGAGTGAGTGCTTCTTTCAGTTTTGCACCTCCTGCTCTATTTACGTGGGCTTCATCATATAATAAACATCTTCAATTTGCTATGTCAGGTTTGTTCAGTTCCATCCAACTGCACTATCTGAAGAGGGCTTACCAATAAAGCCAAGTAAAAGAAGAGAGAATGCATTTCTCATAACAGAAGCAGTCAGAGGAGATGGAGGGATTCTCTTCAATCAGTCCATGGAGAGATTTATGCCGCTGTATGATGACCGTGCGGAGTTGGCACCAAGGGATGTGGTTGCAAGAAGCATAGATGATCAACTAAAGAAGCGTGGAGAGAAGTATGTCCTCCTGGATATCAGCCACAGACCGAGAGACAAAATTCTTGCTCATTTCCCTAACATTGCAGCCGAATGCTTGCGGTACGGCCTGGATATCACACAGCAGCCCATACCTGTGGTCCCTGCAGCACATTACATGTGCGGAGGTGTCCGAGCTGGCTTGCAGGGGGAGACAAATGTGAGAGGTCTCTATGTCGCCGGTGAGGTTGCCTGCACTGGATTGCATGGCGCTAACCGGCTTGCAAGCAACTCGCTGCTTGAAGCCTTGGTCTTTGCCAGGAGAGCAGTGCAGCCCTCAATTGATCACATGATTGATGCTGATACTGACCCATCTTTCGCTGTGAAATGGGCTCGTCCTATGCTCCCATTGTCACTCAAGGACAGCATGTTATCTGACATTATTGAGAAGACAAAGCAGACCAGGATGGAGCTGCAATCCGTGATGTGGGAGTATGTCGGTATAGTGCGGTCGACAGGCCGGCTGAAGAATGCAGAGTGGAAGATTGGTGATCTGGAGTCAGAGTGGGAGGAATTCTTGTTCAGGAGGGGGTGGAAGCCTACAATGGTTGGAATTGAGGCCTGTGAAATGCGCAACCTCTTCTGCTGTGCAAAATTGGTGGTGAAGAGCGCGCTCGCAAGGCGTGAGAGTCGGGGATTGCACTTCACAGAGGACTTCCCTTACCTGGAGGAAAGCAGAAGGAAGCCCACAGTGATATTCCCTGCGGCCATCCAGGAGCTGACATGGAGCTCAAAACCGTTGCAGAGGCAGCTGCAGTGCAAGTAGTGGCATATCGGTCTGGGAACTCATGAATTTACGGGCTGAAGTAGCCCTTATTCATTTGATGATATTATACTCTCGGTTAAGATGAAGTGTGTGAGATTAAAGTTGACATGAAGTCTCAGTTCAAAAATTATTGACATGAAGTAGCCTGTTTTCAATGTAGCGTGTACTGCATGTGTTACCATTCTTGGCGGTCCCAGCTATTGTAACTTCCTGTTGGAGCTGCATTCCAAATCTTGATGCGTAGTGTAGATCTATAGT
The DNA here is from genome assembly GCA_001602275.1 of Zoysia japonica. NCBI lineage: Eukaryota > Viridiplantae > Streptophyta > Magnoliopsida > Poales > Poaceae > Zoysia > Zoysia japonica. Next base: position 2,000,002 of record BCLF01000045.1, on the reverse strand, counting down.
AGGTGATTGTACACATTGATTTCAATTGAAGGGCTTGACGCCTATCCAAAACTAATAATATCTGTCTTAACGGAAATGAGGCACCCTTTTGTTCTCTTTAATCGTTTTATACTTTGTAGCAGCCATGGATCCAAGAGTTTAAGCTCCTAATGGTTCGCGCTCACCACTGCTATTTTGCATCACATTATGAAAGAACACATACATTACTTATGACTTGGTCATCACAAGTGTGCAGCCACTGAAGTAAATATGGAAAGATATATTACCACAAGTCTAGAGGTACAATCGCTGTTCCATATCATATATGAAACCAGTGGTATACATCACTATAGTACACTGAAAAAGTGGCCAGAAATGTAAAGGTAATAGGTTGCTCATGAGATCAGCTACAGATCTCGGCGAAACAAATTGTATGCAGAGATGAGGGCGCATATGGCAACGACCATGAATGCCAGGAAGGATATGACGATGGAGCCTTTCGCCATGTTCGGAAAAGGGTCATTTCCCCAGTTGTCGATCCAATCTTCAACTCGGGCAGTTGCTGATGATGATGACGATATCAAAAGGTATGCCAACACCTGCGATAACAAAATATGGAATGAACATCAGCCCCTGCTAGCAGAGATTGAATTACTAAAAATTTGGAGCATGTTTAGAAAGCCAGAAAAAAAAATTATACTGTTGCAGAGTTTTCTATTCATAAACTGCCAAATAAAGACAGACGTGCGGCAGAACCAACACGTAGAGAGAAACAGTCAATCAGAGATAACCATCTAAACTACTCACTGAAATCTAATATTGTTGCCCCGGCTAGTTCAATTAAATTGAACGTAAGCATTTCGATTTGTTATGGTAAGGTAACTATACTGATTGCGGTTGCAGCACCAATGGAGCGTAAAGGATCAAATCACTAATAACAAAAAGTCATCTTCACGTGTTTGGAAAGCTTATACTTTGCTTGATCATGATGGCTTGCGACATGTTCTCATCCTCTTCCTTTGCCACAAAACGTTACTGAATCTTGCAGTTGCACAGCCCTAAAGAAACCTACTAAAAGGAGCAAAGGTCTCTTGAGGCACAAACCTGATCCATGGTGAAGTCCAAGAGATCACGTTTGGGATGGGGAATCAAATGCTTGTTCTTCCTCATGAGCTCCGCGAGCATGGCGAACTGGATCAACGAGTACAGGAAGCCGATCACGTTCACCGCCTCTGAGTACCTGTGCCGCAACAGAACGGTTACGCATAAGCAACACAAACCGCTAATTCTAGGATCCTAATGCACGTACAAAACAATTTGGGAACATCTGACATACCGAAGCTGGCTGTAGCGGCTGTAGGAATCGAGTGCCCAGCCCTTGCGTGTGTCGGCAGCGAGCACCGCGAGCGCCGCGAGGCAGAGCCCAGCGGCCACGGCCCGGGCCACCAGCGCGGCGCGCTGCAGCGCCGCCGTACGCCGCTTGCGTGACAGGATGTCGGGCACCACCCTGTCGACGGGCCTAACCGCAGGCGGGGGCGGAGCCGGGGCCGGGCGCGGAGCGGGAGGCGGGGCAGGAGCAGGAGCAGGAGGCGGCGGCGGGATGCGCGGAGCTTCCTCATCCCGCTTCCACCGCCGCGAGGGCGGAGCGGGACGGGAACGCGGGGCGGAGCGGGCAGAACGGCCACCGTTCCACGAGTACCACCCCGCGTCCGCGCTGCGGCCAGAGTCCGGGTCGGCGGTGCGGGACGCACCCCGCGGAGGAACGTACCTGGCTGCGGCGACTTGGGGCTGGGAGGAGACTACGACGGCGGTGGAGAGCGGCGGGGGAGGGGAGTCCGGGGCGGAGGGGGGCTTCTCCGGCTCCGGCCACTCGTCGCGCGTCGGCGGCACGGGCGGAGGAGGATCCGCCACGGCGCCGTGGCTCGGCTCCGGCGGACGCGGCGGGGAGGGATGCGGCGACGGCGACGGGGAGGCCTGCACCACGGGCGCCATGTGGTCGGGGCGGAGGTTGTGGGACGTGGGATCAGTCGGGTAGGGGAGTGGGGTTTGTCCTATTCCGTTTCCTTTTGCTTTGGTTAATGCTTGCTTGCTAAGAGTGGGAGGGGGGGTGTCCTTTCGGAGCAAACTTTTGAGAATGTTGCACACGGTGCGCTGGTGGTACAAACTACTCCATTATTCAGATCACATTTTAATAAAGATTCAATCAAACTTTGAACAATCGATCTTTACTTTTAAAGAAATATGTTTGGAAACATACAAAAATCATATAGGAGTATGAAGATTAATCTTGAAAATGCATTCGTGAATATAGGTCATATGTGTATCAGATAATATACTTGTACTTTGATATGCAACAGTGGTTAGTATTAAGCGATAATAAAAACAAAACAACAACATAAATATATCACGACTAGATAAGATACCCCGTGACAGTCCTCTGCATTTTGTCAAAAGGGAATTGTGGAAGATTTAATTGAACAAAGATAGAACATAACCATACAAGATACGGGAATGCGGTTGGAGTTGAGCGTCTGGCACAACAAATGCTAGTGCATACCTGAATAACTTGCGCAGGGATCAAGCTAACTGTGATGCTGTCCTCTGTCAGAGAAGACGCACAGATTTTATCACACTGGGGGTTCATATTTCCACTTATATGGTCACATAATGTTGGCGACCGTTGCAATAAGTATACTCCGTACATACTTTGCTGCCATTTGCAGAGAAAATCACTAGTGTGGCTGGGATGGCTCTTGGAATTCATTGACCATTCCATGACTCTAATTTCAGCAATGTTCATGAAACATACAGGCTGCGAAAAGAATGCAATGACCAACGTATACAAAATTTTCTGAGTGGAACACTAGGCCTATGGTGACGTTCAGCTTTCTATTCACCTTCTGATGTCAAACGCCGCGCCTTGCTATTTTGTCCTTGTGATTACTCTCTCTGTGATATCAATAAGAGCACGCCTTGAAGTCAAAACATCCTCGTCGTCACTGTCTGGGAGGGCTTCTATAGCCTTGATTGCACGGTCCGCATGTTCTCGTGCAAGCTCTTTTGTCCTTTCAATTCCACGGCTCTTCCGGAGATAGTCAAGGGCCTGTGAATTGCAGAACACAAGCACTTTCAGAAAGGTAATAGTGTGACATAAAGTGCAGCAACTATTTGCGGACCTATGACATTTGAAGAGAGCATTAGCACAAAAACATCAATGAGTCAGTAATCACAGCCTGCAGTTCCATAGTCTCCTGGTAAGTGCTATTGAAATAGATCCAGCACAAACACAACACGGAACCGTAGGTCCAAATTATTTAGTATTTACCCTGCCTAAGTAGTGTCTAGAAACATTAAATTCTCTTCACGCATTAATAATACAAATAAGTAATACTATGACATTTGAAAATACTGTATATATATTTTGTAAACCCAAAAAAAAAATGAGAAGATGTTCTAAATCTAAATTAACTCACAATGTCAACATTTGCAGGATTCTCGAAACCCTGGTCAACAACATCATGCAGTTGTGGGAATTCCTCCATTGCGTACAGCATTGGGGCAGTAATGATTCCCTGCATCATGAATGTCATCATTTTGAAGAATGAATGCAACAATCATTAGGCATGTGATGATACAAGAGCTTTAGCCTAGCCATATTTAACAATTAATTTCAGTAACTCCCTTTAAAGATGTGCAACATTATTCTTATTCAAGAAACATATGTCATCCTACCTATATCTAGAATACACAGTTCTTAAAAGTGAAATTGACATGTCAACGAATGCAGCAATCAGAAGCTCCTGCATTACTAAATGCAACCATCATAGTAACCTGTACATTGAGATATCTCTTGTGAGTCTGTGACAGGTACATCAGGAGGCTACAGCAAAATGAAGTTATGTGTAGGGCATAATACAGGATACACATATCCCCTAGCAATATATTCTAAAAGATTGTGGTGAAGACATCATATGCCAAGTAGAGCATAAGTGTTAATTTCAGATGATAGACAGGGTACTAATATCATGACAGCTGGGGGATGGAATTTATTACATGTCGAATATCAGACAACGAACCCTTCCCAAGGGATGCAGAAGTGCCAGTGAAATCTAGAACATCATCGATCAACTGGAAGGCTAGACCCTGCAAAGGACTCCAGTTAGTTAAGTTGATGAATTTAACATGGCTAGCTTAAAAGAAATCTCATTTCGGGATAAGAGAAAGGGCAAGATAATTTACTAGATTTCGGCCATATTCGTAAGCAAGCATTGAGACATCAGCAGTGTGCCCAGCAAGAATAGCAACTGCCTTGCAGCTATTTGATATCAATGATGCTGTTTTGTAGTATGTCTTCTGCAAGTAGTACTCCATGCTATACATATTTTGGAATGTCTATCAGAACTAGTAAGAAAAACATTCAAAGTGAATGGAGATGATGAAGCAAAATAAAGAAGCAAACATAGGCAAAAATTGATTGACTCTGCATTTTCTTTTCTGCAGATCAATCACTGATCAGAGTAAAGCAACTGCACATGTGATAGAGAAAACAATTAAACCTTCGCCGTTGCTCTCTGCTTGTTGAGATTTGCATAGTTTCGCCAGTAACTAAATGCTCCACAGCAGTTGCCATTAAAGATACCACCTACATAAACAAGGTCAAGAAACTGATTGGAATCACAGACGACTTGGAACTTTGGAAAAAAAAACAAGCAATGGCAAGAATCAATCTAGAATGACAGCGGGAGCTAAGTACAACAATGCCTAGATCATACAAAACCATTACATAGATAAAGGTAGGTGAATAAGTTGCAAGCATTTACCTCAGTGTTGCCAAGTGCTGCCAGTGCCACACATGCTCTAGACAAGAGAAAGTCACCAGCCAACACAGAAAGCTGCAGGCAGAAAAATTTGAGGAATAATGATGTGAAACAAAGTCAACTGTTAAAAGAGTAAAGTAACACAAAAGGAAGCAGTTTCAGGGACAGATGTCTTAATAGTGTTGTCTTGTAACATCAAATAGTGCATTTGGTAATTTGAGGATAACAATAACTAAAAATTCCAATCATATAAAAAGTTCACATTAACCTCAAGTCAAATGAAAACACCCTTCTATGCAGGTAGGCTGGGATACTAATGCACATAAGTTGACAGGAGGGTAAGGTTTCGTAGGTTTGGAGTTTCAATTTCAAACTAACAGTACTTTCAGTGCAATTAGGTTTGATTGACATCATGGACTGAATGTGCGAATAATATAATGGGCAATACCTTGTTGCCCATAATGAGATTCAGTGAACTGACACCACGTCTAGTATCAGCATCGTCTAGAACATCATCGTGAAGAAGGCTTGCGACCTGTGATAGATAACAGCTTGAGAAATAAAGGGGAACAAATGCGTCTGGTGCTGAAAAGCAGACACTATACTCACATGAATCATTTCAGTTATCTCAGCAATGTTCTGCTGCCGTGTGCGGAGCTTAGTTGACAATATACTGAGAATTCCACCTTCTGTTACTTCTGACATTGGAAATTTCAAGGCTGATGCCATAAGCAACAAAACCTGCCAATATAAATCACGATGTTGTAAACCGGTATTAGCATACGCAATAGCCAAGCGTAACACTATATAGTAAAGAGCGGTTTAAGAAATGCCAAGACTGAGAAGTTACCGTAGGTCGGAATCTTTTTCCCTCAGCTCCCACCTTAAAAAAGTACTCAGCTGCTGATGCCAATTTGGGAACCTGCATATATGAAATCATGATCATTTGAACTGGTTTTAGTATAATTAACAAGACAAAGTAGAAACTAAATCATCCTGCTATTAGCATCCTGGGAAAAAAAAAACTGGATATGTAGGCATGGCAATTTTTCTACTGACCTCAGCAGCCACCATGGATCGTAACCTATTCGCAAGAAGTGAGAGCTCATCAGCGACTAATTCAAATGGATCTTGCCGTTCCTGAGAACATAACGAAAGTTGGACATTAGATGTCATCTTACCATCAAGAAGTAGCACATATATCCGCAGGTAACTGAAATGAAATATGGCACTAACTGCTTTCTTGACATCGATAACGACACATGGCACTCAGAGATGATCTCAAGCTTAATGAACAGAAGAAAACAAATCATTGCAAGTACCTCATGCCTTGAAGAAGCCCCATCGTGGCGGACCTGGTATTGAGTGTCATGTAGCCACCTAGAGCTCACAAAAGCAGAAGCTCGTCTGCAACCCACAACCTACTAATCCATACCAAAAGTACAAGGCCAATCAGTACATGGAAAGGGCAAGTTCTACCCACCTACACACTGTCAATAACAATCATTACGTGGCCACCTATCACTCCTGCTCAATGATTAAAACCATCATAATAGTCACATAAAATCCTGAACTATCCAACTTGCTAAACACGATCACTAGCACCGGGTAAGTAGGAGGACTCTACGGTGATGTTTTTCGCTCGTCGGAAAAAACATAAACACATCGCGGACAGCAGCTCGGTCGCCACCCACGCACCGAGCAATAAAGAATAACGCATCCAGAGACCAACTAACCACTACAGCGGCAGCCAGCAGGGGCAGGAGGGAGGAAGGGGTAGTGGACCTTGATCCGAATCTGGGATGCGTGAGGGAGATGGTGGTAGTGCCTCCCAAGGAGTGCGCCCGCGGCGGTGGAGGAAGAGAACGGCAGAAGCCGCTGCTGCGCCTGGACTGTGACGCCGGAGGTGAGCGCGGCGACGCGGCGCGCGAGAGCCCAGCGCCAGGACATGCTCTCACTCTTCCCTTCCGAGATCGCGGGGAGAGGGAGGGAGGTGACGAGCGGAGGAGCTTGGAGAAAAGTCAGAAGAGAAAGGGGAGGCGGCGCTGTTTCGTTCTGGGGTTGGATGGAGTTGGAGGACACGGTGGAGGTGGCACCGTGACAGCCGCCCGCCGTTGTTGGGCGGCGCCGAGGGCTAGCACGTGTATGCGCCCGGCTGCCACAACTGGTTTTCCTGGGCTCGTGTGTCCCTTTTTTTTTCTCTGGGAGAAATGGGCTACAATTGCTCGACCTGACGGAGCCCACAGGCTATCTACGTTTGTGCTAGGAATAGTTCATTTGATCATTTCAGCGACATCACTTTATCCTCTCAAAAAAAAAACACCAATACTAATTCGTATCAGCTGGAAGCATATTGATAGTGCCTGCCAGTAAAGGGTGCTGAATGCTGGACACAACAATAGCATAAATTTTGCAAGCGGCAGCTGGCATTTTAGCATAAAGCGCAGCATCCACGACAAGATCATCACAAAACAAGGCGACCCTGACTTAGAGATAACAATAACTTAAAACATTGCTTCAAACCAGGCTTAAGATCGGGCCACAGCTTACTTTCAAGAATCTATACAAAATTAGATCAGACAAGGCATATTTGCCACCAGTAGGGAGAACTAAGCAGTGGAACGTTTCGAGAGCTTTCTCAATAGATATACAAAAATGGCAGCAGCTGCCGCCAGCTCTCTTGCTGCTAGGACCAGCTGGGCGCGGCGCTCTATTTCTTTGCTGGGGTGGTGTGAAGCTTCTCAAAGATATGGTGTCTCAAGATCTCTTTCGCAGAAGGCCGCCTCACTGGATTGGGATCCATCATAGACTGAAAAATGAGCAGAAACAGCGTGTTAGGTGTTTTCGCCTGCAACATAAGCAGCGTCATTGGATTTGTCACAATGGATATCGAAAAAATTAAATATTGAAACAGAGAAGCCATATGTTATACCTTGATCAAATTCTGAAACTGCATTGGGCACCCGGGAAGTAAGGTGATTCTGCCCTCTCTTATACTTGCAAAGTGAGGACCAGAATCAGGAAGCGGGGTGCCCCTTATAAGCTCATATATGGCTGCCCCAAGACAAAAGATGTCTACCTTGTCAAGATTCTCGTACTTATCGTTGAGCATCTCTGGAGGCATATAGCGTGCATCTCCATCTTCAATTGCTAAGCTACGATCAATAAGTGTGGCACAACCAAAGTCTCCAAGCTTATAAATACCATTTCTGACATATATGTTATCAGGCTTCACATCAAGGTGCGCTATGCCACGTTCATGGATAAAATCCAAGGCTCTGCAGATCTTCAATTTCAAAAGGTATATTTAAACATTTGAACCAAGATACTAACATTAAAAGTATGGGGAAATATTTTCTTGTGATGTGAAACAATACGTAATTAAGAATTTTTATTCTTAGTAATCTTCAGAGGGCTCAAAAAAGAGATATTAAAATGCAAAGCTAATAAACACTGGTTGAAGAATTTTCTCACTTGATTTGAGTGGACATCTCCTATTATAGAACTTCGCACATGTTTAACATATATTGACTTCATAGGTTACATACCACAAAACCTATAGTTTCATGGCTATACTCTGTTCAATAAGTTAGAGTGCTAGATTTAATATAACAACAAACTAAGGAATCCAATTGAAATTGAAATAGGACAGCGGCATGTGCCTTTCTGTCAAATACCATCTTGCTGCAGTAGACTTATAATTACTATTAGTGGAAAGTTACAATCATAAGACCATATTTAAAAAGGAAAAGAAAAGAGGACAAAAGACAAGAACTGATCCGAACCTGATACAGCAATTCTAGGGCTTCCCGACATTGCAGTGGCTTGTTTTTATCCAGAGACAAGCAACAATCACATAGTTCCATCTGAATATATAGTTGCTCATTCTCAAACCAAGAGGTGAAATATCCGACTATGTTTTCATGAGAACCTGGAAAAAAAATGTTACAGGTGTTATAATATTTCTGGCTATTGTACCTAGAATTGAAGGAACAAAAGTTTTTTTGGCAACCTATGGCCGCCAAAGCTTGAACTTCCTTCACTGCTTGCCTTCTGCAATGGAAGATACAACATGCAGTATCAGTTGATGGACAGTCATGATCAAGTTACTGAGGTTTTAACACTGCTGCTATAAAACTACCTTTCCATGTCATTATTCAATTTTTTTATGCTCCGTTTTACTGCATACAAGGATCCATCTAGCCTGTTTAAGACTTTGAACACAACACTGAAGTTGCCATTTCCAATTTTCTGGAAATAAATATGTCGATACATCAGTGAAGAAAAGCCACAAGAAACTTAACAGATGCAACCTGAACATCAACATTTAAGAAATGTATATTAAGAACATACCCCAATTTCATGAAAATCAGTCCTGTACCGTGAAAGGCCGCCACCGCCAATTGGAGGAGAAAACCCTTTATATGTAAAGAAAGGAGTTAGCCTTTTTGAGTGCTGACATACAGATACGGCTACTGATCAACTAATGTCTATCTTTTATTACATTCAGATTGAAAAGACATGTCAATATGTCATAGCTCCAAATCAGCCTTCCTAGTTACTAGTAATAGAAGTAGGGATCCTGGCAAACAGATGCATAACTAGGGAAATGTACATGTTTAGATAGAACAAAGTGCATAACAGAGACCTGATTTGTATTGCCTCCTGTCGTAAACATCATCAATAATAGGATCAGTATTCAAGTAAGGGTTCTTGATGCATGGTGGAGGAGTCACCCGGCTGCGAAGAGCTACTGCCGACTTGGAGACATAAGCACTCCTCTTTTGCAATGCAGGTTGCATCAGCTGGTCTTCCACCAAATAGTCTTGAATAGGACTGCCAAACTGGACTGGAGTAATGTGCTGCTCAAAAGAGAAGTCGGTGGATTCGAGACCTTTAGAAGAACAATCTGCAAGCATTGTCATTGATCCAGCTGAACTGCTTATTGATCTGGTAGTTGGATCTCGGTGTGGAATCATATTGCCGCATTGAAATCTATGGAAATCAGTTAGGGGTATCAGTGCCACTCACCTGTTCTGTATCTCTTGCTCCGACCAGTTACTGATTTCTCCGGAGATTTGGGGCAAGGGGTATTCTCCTACAGATAACCACCGACCATATCAGACTTAACTTCGCACACTGATAAATGGACAACGCGACCAACCAGTAACCATACGCACAAAAAAAAAAGAAGATATATTAACTCTCCGACCTTATTCGCGTCAAAATCATTTGCTGGCTGCGGCATCTCAGGCGTGATGTAGTCAGGTGTGCTGAAAACAACGGTGCGATAAACAGGGTAAATCCAGTATCAAAATGCATGTCAGTACACCGACATACAGCTCGAATCGAACCCTACCAGAAGAAATCCTGGCTGAGGATGCAGCAATCCTTCTCCTCCATTGACTCATCGGCGTCCATCGAAAATTCCTGCAGCGGCGGCGGTGGCTGCGGCTGAGGAAGTTGCGGCGGCGGGGGCTGGTCGTCGCGGGAGCTCTCCTCTTCCTCCAGGAGCGCCTCGAAGCGCGTGGGCCCGGCCCCGCCGCGGTCGGAGAGGAAAGAAACGAGAGAGACCTGCTCCATCTGCAGCGAGAGCCCCCCGGATGGCGAGCTCCCCTCGGTGGCCTTGGGCGCCAACACCGGGACGGCCTTCGCCGCCGACACCAGGGCCGCGGAAGCGCGGCGAGGCTTGCCGGCGCGTGGCCGCGGGGTCCTGGTCTTCATCATCGCCAGCGACCACGAGATGGGACGGTTTCCAATCCCCCCTGCGGCCGGGAGCTGGGTTGGGGCCTCCGAGGGGTTCGTGCTGGAGAAGATGGCAAAGAGTGCGAAAAGGAGGCGGAGGAATAAACTATTGGGAACAAATTGAAATGGGTGCGTGCGGAAGGGTGCTGGTGGAATTGGAGGGAGGAAGAGGGAAATCATTTAGCGCTGTTTCGCCGCCTCGGTTGTGGGGATAGCGGGTGTTGGGCCGTTTCTTTCTTTATTTGCTTGCATGTTGGGCCGCGCAAACCGGGCAAGCATCGAGCGTGTCGCCAGACCGGAGCGAGTGCTTTCCTTTTTGTTCTTTTTTTTTCTATATCTATATCTATCCTCATCCGTTCTAAAATATAGTTATTTAATAAAAGTTACCAAAAATTTTAGATTTTCATAGTTAGCACACATTGTGTGAGTTCTTAATAAATACGAATTCGACAAACACGGACATCATGCTAATTTTACTGGGAAAGTTTGGGATTATATTTATTATCGTAATAATACAAGTCACAAACTCGCAATGCCAAGTGCCATGTGAATCTCAGCTGATGATCTGCTCGCAGTTTGATTGATGAGTTGTAGCCGGACAGTAGGACACGATGGATTAATGCCGGCAACGTGAGACGGCTACCGGTTGAGTTGGTAACCAACCTAACCAGGCGTGTGTGTGGGTTACGCGGACGCGAGTGACTTGACTAGTAAACCGTTCATCTCCTCCAGTCCTCCTCCTGCCGCCTGCCGGAGAAGAGAAATGAACAGGGACGACGACCCGGTCCAGACGCCAAGCCAGACCCCACGGTCCCCCCCCTGCCGATTAAACAATCAATCAAAATCGAACGAGGAAGGCTTGTTGTTACGGGACCCTGCGATCAGTCCCCCACCAGGCCACCAGGCCACCAGGCCCACCACCACTCAAAAGCCGAATCAACGGCAAGAGGGCCTTGTTTATTGCAACTCATCAGCTGATCCAGCTGGGCACGGCAGCTTGCGCGAGTCGCTATCGTCTCGTTCCCCAAGCTGCCAAGCATAGCATCTCGAGCCTTCCTTCCTTCCTCCCAGCCCCCTCTCCTTCCTTCCTTCCCTGGTCCGAGGAGAGAGAGAGAGAGAGAGAGAGAGAGAGAGAGGAGAACAGAAGAAGAGAGAGAGAGGAGCAGGCTGCGGAGCGAGGAAACGAGGCTGCTCCGAGCGGGGCGGCGCGCCAGATCTGGGCCTGGGGACTGGGAGACGGGCTCGAATTGGTTCGGCGGCGGAGATGAAGTCCTCGCTGCGGAGCCGGCAGGAGCCGCGGCGGGTCAGCAACGCCGTCATCATCGGCGCCATGCTGCTCTCGCTCTGCGTCCTCAGCATCGTCAAGGCCAGATACTGCGCCACCCCCTACGGTAACGTCTTTGCTCTCTCAGCTCTCTCTCGATCCGGGTGCTGTGTGGTTGTGGGGAGCTCATGGTTTGGTTTGCTTGTGCCGGCAGCTGGAAAGGCCGAGGACCAGCTCAAAGAGCAGATGAACTCCAGCATCAGGATGGAGACGGAGGAGGAGTCGCCGGCCAGGACGCCTGGAGGTCCGTCTCTGCTCTGCTTTGGTCCCCTTGGAATCCAGTCGAGCTGCTACTTCCTAATCCCAAATTGGGCGGTGATTTTTTTTTTAAAAAAAAAGGGAATTCCGTTTCTGCGTGCAGAGGAAGAGGAGGAAGAAGAACACGACGATGTCTCCGTCTCCACCGCCACCCTTGCGGCGAGGGTGACCGCCCCGGCCACGGTGGTCGCCGTCAAAGGTGGCCGCGGCGGCGGCGTCAGGAACGGCAAGAAGGGAAAGCCTACTTGCTACATGACGAGCAAGCGCTCTGAGCGGTGCGACGCGTCCGGTGACATTCGGGTGGACGGCAACCGTTCCACCATCTACGTCAGCGGGATAGACCGGGAGTGGAGGACCAAGCCGTACGCGCGTTACCACGACCCCGCGGCCATGTCGCACGTCCGCGAGTACGTCCTCAAGCCGCTCCGCGGCGGCGAGCCGGCGTGCACGAAGAACCACTCGGTGCCGGGCTTCCTCTTCTCCAACCGCGGCTTCTCGGGGAACCTGTACCACGACTACACGGACGTGCTGGTGCCGCTCTTCATCAGCACGCACCAGTTCAAAGGCAAGGTGCAGTTCCTGCTCAGCGGGATGAAGCCGTGGTGGGTGGCCAAGTTCACCCCCTTGTTCCGGCAGCTCACCCGGTACGACGTCATCGACGTGGACAACGACCATGAGGTGCACTGCTTCCCGCGCATCGTCGTCGGCGCCACCTTCCACAAGGACATGGGCGTGATCCCGTCCAAGGCGCCGGGCCGCGTCTCGGTCGTGGACTTCAAGCGCGTCCTGCGCCGCGCGTTCGGGCTGGAGCGCGAGGCCGCGTCCCGCGGCGGCGCCACCGGCAGCGGCCAGCCGCGCCTGCTCATCATCTCGCGCCGCAAGTCGCGGCGGTTCCTGAATGAGCGGGAGATGGCGCAGGCGGCGGCCGCGATGGGGTTCGACGTGCGCATCGCGGAGCCCGACCAGCACACGGACATGACGACGTTCGCGCGGCTGGTGAATTCCGCGGACGTGATGATCGGCGTGCACGGCGCCGGGCTGACCAACATGGTGTTCCTGCCCCGCGGCGCGGTGCTGATCCAGGTGGTGCCGTTTGGCGGGCTCGAGTGGCTCACCAGCGTCACGTTCAAGGACCCGGCCAAGGACATGGAGGTGAGCTACATGGACTACAACGTGAAGCTGGAGGAGAGCTCGCTGATCGACCAGTACCCGAGGAACCACCTGGTGCTCACCGACCCGTACGCAGTGCACAAGCAGGGGTGGGACGCGCTCAAGTCTGCGTACCTGGACAAGCAGAACATCCGGATGGATCTCGACAGGTTCAAGGCCACGCTGCAGGAGGCGCTCGACCGGTTGCCATGACCACCGACCGACCGCGAGAGCTCCAGCTGCTCGGCTCCTTCACAGGAGGTTGAAGTTAGATAGGTTGGTGTATCTATCAGTGCCCTTTCGCTCTTTTAACTTATTTTTTCTTTTTCTTTTTTTCTCTTTCGATCTTCCCTTTTTTTTTAGCAAGATTCATTCGATCCGTTGTTTTTGTTACATAAAAGATGAGAAAATGATGAAGAAGGAAGAACGTGTTGTTGGCTAATGGCTGCTATAGATGGAATTAAGCCGAGTTTAGCCGAGTTGGTAATTTGTTGATTTTGTATGTTCTGTGATTATCCATATGGCGGACATGTTGGCAATTTCAAGATGTAAATAAGGATCACCAAGCGAGTGTGTAGTGGACCTTCATTAATCCACCTCAGATCTCTAATTTCTCCTCAGAATTGCAACGAACTTTGCAATTCCTGATGTCTCTGATCCGTATCAGCATCTGGCACCAAAATGTACTCCCTGTCTCTCACCAAATAAGAAGATGAGATACGATTTCGCGTTGGCTCCATTTGCATCAGCACCAGCATGATTGGCGAGTGAGTAGGAAGGAGGCCGCGAATTAATCAAGAGTCTAGTTCGTTCGGCCAATCGAGAGGAGAGACGGCCACCTAAAAAAAGACGGCGGCGGGAGACGGATGAACAACAGCACGAGCAGCAGGCGCGCGAGGAAGGATGCTGCGGCGCTGCTTCGGTTCAGTAGTAGGAGTATTCCAGAAGGAGAGGAGAAAATTTTGGATTGGCTCGTCCGCCACGCTTCGTCAACGCGCCGCCGTCCCTTTCGACGAACTGCGTGGCGGCTTGTGCTGTCACCACCTGATCTGAAACGCGGGCGGATAAGTAGTGGGGAGCTACTACCGCTGGGTGTAGGAGCTTCCATGCGTGTCGATCACATTGCTATGCACCAGCAGTCACTTCTCCGATAACGAAAGGAGAAGAAAGGAACGGAAGGCGTAGAAGAAAGGTGTGACATCGATTTAGAAGTGACTGATCCACGAATGACTGACTGGAGAAAGAGACCAGAAGACAATCCGAGCAAGTAACTACTCATCATCGGCCTAGAACTAGATCCTCTTCAAACTGTGAATTGAAGCGGACGCCGGAACTACTACTTCAAATACACTGCAGTAGCAGTGCTGTAAAAACCGACGGAAACGACACCGCACCTAGATCTAGTGCGGTTCTAGGACGAGACCTGATCATCGACTCTCCCAGGAGGTACTAGTATCTTCTTTCCTTCTTCCTTTGAGACGGACTCCCGCGCCTGGCTTGTTTAACAATGGAGAGCCTTGGGCAAGCTGAAGGCGAGGTGTCCGTCAAGGAAGTCGCCGTCGTGGACAGGACCGGCGGGCCGTGTCACGACCACGTCCAAATACACACGGTGTCGCACTCCTCGTCGCCAAGGCCACCGACAATTTGGACTCCGTTTTCGTCTCCTCGTCTGTATACATCAGTACTCGGAAAGTGCAATGGCACCTAACATAACATAACACGGTGGCATGCGTTTGACTCGTCGCGCGCGGAGGCAGCGAGTGATCGGCAAAACGAGGAGGGAAGGAAACCTTTTCTTCCGCGACGAAGCCGTGGTGGCTGTCCCCGCTAACTGCCGAGGGAGACGTCTTCCGAGCACGCCCAACACTAAAAATGACACGGAGACGAGGCGCATTCTACCACCTCAACGACGCCGAGGAGGAGCTGATCACTCCTTTACGGCGCTATGTGCTCAGACACCTCCTCGTCGGCCGGCCAGCCGACACGACCTAGCTATACTAGTATACCGCCTCGTACGAGACATCAAAGTTACCAGAATCTGAGCACGGGGTGACGGGGGGCCGGCCGTTTGGGGTGGCTACGATGCTCCAATTATTGCTACGGTACATAAAGCATAGTATACTAAACGGGAATTTCCATGCTAAAACATTGAGCCACCACCACCGCCACGCACCGCCGGGCCCATGCCGCGCATACCGGAACTGGTCTCTTTCTTTCCCCAGATCAATCAACCAAAATAAATAGATATAAGTTTAAAAGAACTCGCAACTCACATGCTAAAGAGAATTTTCTTTATTTCCATTGTGAAAAAGAAAAGGAGGGGCGTGGCATCACACCAGTCATGCAAATTATGAATACTACAGTAATTGCAATCGGCATGACTTCTTTATTACTACTTGTCTACTTTGGACTACGGGTTCTCAGGAGCAAGCGTGGTCAGTTAATTAGCGACCATTCGCGCGCGACGTGCGAACGGCTATTACTCCTCCCATGTCACGTCGCCTTCGTTTGTTTTTTTCTCGACTAAATTAATCGTCTTAATCTTTTAGGGTGATATGATGACGCGGTAACAGGGGACAAAAGCATCTGAACAAATAGCTGTGGCCTGTGGCATTTGCACGGGTTCTTCGGTTTGCGAGCATCTTCTTCTGGGCGCCTTCGGTTAAGCACGGCGACCCGCCCCTTGGGCAGAATCTTCCCCTGGAATCCACTTGGACAAAATCATGGCGCCACCATGTGGTCCATGCGTATGGTAACAAAGCCAAAGCCATCAGGACAAAACGAGTCCTTGTCTACCACTATGGCACATGCAACCGCGTACAGTGGTGAGTGGTTCAGGGCCCTCTCCGGTGTACTAACCACAGATACAGCAACTTGAACATTGAGCAGATCCGCGACGCCCCACCCGCAGACCGCAGGAACATTACAGTAGTATAGGACACAGCGTAACAGTTGAATATTGAGCTCAAATCAGAGTTCAGAAAAGCAACCGTGTTAAATAGTCTAGTAGCATAAGGAACACGGAGCGGTACATCGCACAAAATCTGAGTTACTCCGCATCTGGAAAGCCTACATATTGTTTTGCTACAGACTAAAATCGACATTCTGAGCAGTTCATCAAGTTAGGATCAGCGCAGAGCACATCTCATCAGGAACTGGGATCAGTGCTGGGTACATCTCATATCAGGACTCAACTGTCTGTCTGCATTATTGTTTATGTTTCAGAACAAAAACTCATCTGGTACCTTATTCTTTTTCCCTTATCCACCGTCTTTTTGACAAAGGATACCCCTCAGACAGAATTACGCTCCATACTTGGGTGCTTTCCAGGCCTTAAATGCCACCTCATGCAGAAAACGCTCAGCAAGCATAGCAAGGTTTCCACCATGCTGTTCATTACATTACAAGACAAAGTTAGATATACACATCCACAACCACCAGATCCAAGAACAAAAATCAAATTTACAGAAACATAAGACTTCAATCATATAGGCCTGCATGCATAAACTGACAACATAGAGGGGAAGGCAAGAAAAATAAAGGAAGCACATCAACAGTTAATTCAAAGCCTGGTGCAAAATTCTTGTTCAGACGTAATATGTTGGACAATGCCGCTACTAAGAATGCCATGGATGAAAACATGGCGTCAAGTGTGAAAAATAGCTCAAGTGTGAAACATGCCAGCAGGTTAGTGAATCAACTTGATTTTGCTTTTGATACATTTGAAATAAAATATATGATTCTTTTCGGGTTTGTTTCGCACTTGCATTTCCACTAAATCTACAATCCATATATGTTGTTGCAACAATGTTATTCTGAGTGATTTTACAGTAACATTTCAATAATCTACTTGCAGCTGAGTGTTTCTAGTTTTCTACCTAAAATGCTGCGACAACCTAAAAGGGGGACATATTATTCTGGTCCACATACTGCTTATACCTTTCCTCGTTAATGGGAAATACAGTGTCAGGTTACTACTAAATATATAACATCATTATGTCAAATAATTGTCTGCTATACAAGAAATCAATGCAAACACTACTACAGCAACAAAGCCTTTTACTTTAGTCCCAAGAAAGTTGGGGTAGGCTAGAGAATGAAACCCCAGGAGCCAAAGCACAAGGATGAAAACTTGTAAGGAAGTTGGAAAGGAAGGAAAAATAGATGAAAAGGGCAAAAAAACATAGGTAAAACTCTAATTTCTCTTCACCAACATTGTTTCACACAGGCAAGAGCCTCAATCTTTTATAAGAAATGAGAAGCTCATTCTTCAGTTCAAGTTTAATCAAAAGGCCAGGAAATAGATAGAAGTACTGTAATGTGAAAAGAAATGCACACTCTTCAACTTTCTATCACAGCGAATGAATTGCAGCGCACCTTCATGAATTCCTCAAATAAAAACCGTTTGGCCATATCAACACGAGTTACTCCTTCCTGCCACTGTGCTAGTAAAATTGGATGATGAAGCCTGCACCACAAGTGTTACAGAGATTTGTATAAGCCTCAGTGTATTACATGTCAAATTTCAGATGTTCATTTAAAACCGAATCATTTATGGCTTTATACTGAACTGATTGAAGTTATCTAGGATTTGATCGACAAAGGCTCGAGATTGCACTTCAGTGTTGTTTAACCATTTAAGTGATCACACATTCATTTTATAAAGGGAAGAGAACAATCAACAACATTGTGCCTCAAATGAATCTAGCCAAAGTTTCATGCAAGAAAGATTTACTAGTGGGAACATTGTATGCAAGAAATCACAATTCATCAACCTTCAGCTTGAATTGCATTTGCTAGGGGAAGGAAAGGTTTCTACCTGACATCATCCAATGTATGCCCTGCTTTCATGGTACAGCTCTGGCGTGGGCGCAATAGATTCAAGTCAGAATCTGCCATGTTTGAAGAGTTTGAAATGGAGAACTCATCCTTTTTAATAGAAGCAGATCCGTAGCTGAGCATCACAGATACATGAATGCGAGAAGCAATAGATGAACCGGTCGGCACAGCTTCCATGATCATGCCCACTAATTTTTCAAGTCGATTGAGATCTGTCTTCATTCCTAATTTTCCCAACTTGCTGCTTGTACTCTCCATAGCAACATGCATAAAAACTAGATCAAATTCAGAGGCTTCCTGAACATTCCTGTCAGAAAATCCTAACAGACCCAATGCACCGTTGATTACTCCAATCTGTGCAGTAGCATTTGAGGAGCCGGATTGTGTGGCCAATTCTTCAGATCGGAAGACATCGAAACCAGCATTTGCTGCAAAGGAGCTGACATGGGGGCAATTGCTGACCATGGCAGCTCTCAGGCCCATAAATCTAAAATTTCGGTAAATCTGCAACTGGTTACTAATCTCATTGCACTAATTAACATGCATGACAGTTACAAACACACGCATATAAAATAATTACCTCTCAGATAGCTTGGGAACTGCTAGCTTCAATGGATCCACTTGTGCAGCTTCTTGAGCAGTTTCCGCATCCTAACATGCAGCAAGTTCAATAATCATTCCATGCTTGCATTCTCGTACAGCGAATCCATCTCAACGCCAACTGGAGAGCAAGATCTCACCTTTCCAGGGTAGAGCTGATCGTATACGTCGAGCAGCTGCGCCAGCTCCAGAATCGTGCTGCTATTCACCTCCGCACCTAGGTGTTAGCACAGAAGGGAACTTTCAATTCATTGAAGAACCGATCACTCAGTTGTGACAGAGGGATGGAGTAGGGATGTGCGCTCGAATAGTACCGATCGTGGCAGCGGAATCCGGCGGTGACCGGAGGGTGAGAAAGCCGCATGATGCGCGGGAGGCGAACGCGTCGAGGTGGCTCCCGCCATCGGCTGCCGAAGGGGCTAGCAGCGCCGCGTGGCCGGCGGCGTAGAGCACCAGCGCGCGGCTCGGCTTGTCCGCCATGGCAGAGCGCCCGCTTCCTTCCTGTCCCTTTCCCCCACGCCGCAGCGCCGCGGATTACGGTTTATTTCGCGGTCCCACGCGTCAGAGCAGCCGTGCGTCAGGAGAACGCGGTTGTGGGCGTCCACGTGTCAAGAGGCCGTGCTTCTACTTGGGCTGGCTAAATGGGCCTTGACATGGGTCGACCCACTTGTCATTCTAACCCTAGGCAACGCCTCCAGTCTCGCGTCGATGGCGAGCCTAGCTCGGTTGGGCTTGAGATGGTTCACGCTCCTTTCTAAAAGCCCAACTTCTTTTTCTTCTGTTTACAAAGTCACGCTGAGCTGGCTCACGTCGGGCCGATTGATTTAAGGATTCAGCCCAACCCATGAACGCAACTGCTCACCAAGTCACCAGCTCACTGCCGTACCGTGCTGCGGCTGCGGCCTATCCCTACGCGCCGCACGCAGAGGCAGAGCAAAACAAACAGGGGAGACCGCGAGAAGGCGAAAGCAACAGCGGCAGAAATTGTGGCCGCGAGCACCGACGACGGCCACGCCACGCGCTCTCCGACTCGTGGCCCTCGCGCCGCCGCTCTCCTTCCCCGCCGCCGTGCCGCCCCCGGGAGATCCAACCTCTGATCAGGCCGGCCTCGCGCATCCTGCATTCGCACAAGGTAGCTGGCTTCTCCGGTCTTCTTCCTTTATCCCCTTAGCTGCTCCACCTAATTGGTGTTGGCTGCATTGGGGTTGGGCATCCGGATGATTTTTTTTATTTTTTACTTGGCGTACGAATTTGATGATTGGGAGGCGAGCTGAGTTACTCTCTCTCTCTCTCTTTTCATTCCTGAGAAACATTTAGGTTTTGGTAAATGGCCGCGATGTTGTTGGTGCGGTTACAATTCCTTCCAGGGGTGACTATCTGAAACGCCTAGGTTTAGATTATTTAACAGGCGCTGGGTACTATTGTTGGAACTTAAAATCAGATATTATCTAGTTCTGTCATTTGATTAGTTTCAGATGTAAAGCAATGTAAATGCTTTCAACAATTGCATGCTGTAAACAGAATGACCTCATATTTTATATCACACTCTTCGATTTCAGTTTGCTGTAAATATTGTATGGTCAGGTTGTAATATTTTTTTTAACCTTATCTCAGGGGAACTTTATGGAATTCTTAACGACCAGTTTTACAAGGTAAAACGTTTCTGCTGATTGTTTACTAATTTGGTGTTCACATTCAGTCTGACAAAAAACAAATGGCATAAATGTATTTTATCAAAAAATAAACCAGAAGCATACATGTATAGGTTGATTAGTTACTGATCCATGATCTGATCTTTAGTTCCTTACATTTCGATCTTAGTTTGATACTACATGTACATATTGTTGAGCTCATGCCATAGAACCTTGTTAGCTGGTTACATTACCTCTTTCTCATTAATTTAACATTCTTTGGTGTTTTCTGTTCATCATCATTACAAAGAAATGTGGGGAGGGAGTACAACATTACCTGCCCAAGTAAATCATTGTCTGAAAAACAACGGATTACCAGAAGGTCTCGTTGTTGTTTTCCGGCTTCCGCAAACTCCACTCAGAGTTGCAAGTTCAATACTACGGCATATGCCAGGAGGCCACCTGTTGGGAGACGTTCACCTTGGAGATCTTTTGCAGCAAGTTTGAACTTAGAAGATGGGCCACCACCCTCTGACTCTACATCATCTTCTTCAGAGCAGGTTAATGATGCTGATGGAACTGTGGGTGCTGATGCATCAGAAAACCTGCCCTCCCGAATGCTAACATCTAATGAGGTACTGGCTGAACTTAGCATTACATAATTTCACCTGTCCAGTTCATCTTTCTGAACAACCAGGGGTAGAATTTTCTTTTATCTGTTGAAACGGACAACATGCATATTGTTTCCTGTATCTGTGCAAGCACATAGTTATTCTATCTCTTTTTTTCACGTTTCCTGCACAAACATTGGATTTTATCCTTGATTTATGGAATAATGGTCAGTGTGAGACTTGACTGCATAGTATTTGCCATGAGTAAAGATTGATATCCGTATTGTATAATGGCATATGTGGCTTGGTTCCCTGATTTTACAGTTTTACATCAAAGCCAGCAGACGTTATGCCTCCAGGGCCACTAAAGATTTACCAGGGTTACAGCTATATGTTTGTAGTCTTAACTACTATTGGCTTTTGTGCAAAATGAAACATAAAAAATCAAAACAAATTTACATGTAATACTGAGTTTGAAGTTGATGCTTCTGTTTGTTGATTGGATAGAAACAAATTCTCTTTTAATTTTGCAGCTGAAGTCTCTTTTAGCTGATTCAGAAAGAACTAAGCTCTTGAAAAGGCTCAGTGAAGCAAATCAATACAACCGTTTCCTCAAGAGACAGGTCTGTTTAGTTTGCTCCACCATTAACTCTGTAAACTGTGTAATCTTGATCGTAGTGGATTTTTTTTCCTTTTTTTCTTTTGAAATCTCTCGGATGCTAAAAGTTCCTGTATAACTGGCCATCAGTGGCTCACTTTGTAATGTGTTGAGTAGAGCATCTAGGCATTGCATAAACTCAAAACTGACTGCTCTGTCCAGTCACTAGGTTTGTTACCAGTAGGTAAGTACGATTATTTGGTATTGTTTTTATCAGAAATGAATCAGATTGAGAATTTTATTTTACTCAAAATTTAATCACTGTGAGACCTCTCCTGCAACCTTTTAAATAAATTCAGTTAACAATGTATTTACTGAAGTGGCTAAAGCTCTGCATCATCAATTTATAGAACAAAAATTATAGTTAGCAAAATACTGACTGATCAAACATGGATGAAAAAACTTCCTAGCATTCCTGCACTAAACATGACTTGCATGAATTCTCCTAAGATACAACAATAAGAGAAATCCTAGCTGGAGCTGTAGGAACAATAAACAGAGAAAATCACATTCACGGTTTCACACAACACCCTCTCTTGTGATACTACTACTAACTAGGGATTTTGTTCTGCAGTTGCAAATAAAGGATGATGCAGTTTTAAAGTTCAGAAGTGAACTTGCTGTTTTGGAACTTGAACTGCAGGTTAGTTCTGATAAGATAACTAATGCTACATTGATATGTTTTTTTAAGACCTTATATCGTATGCATCTTTAGGTTTAGTGAAATGCCCCTTTCCATGCTTATCCAAATGAAAGCCTCAACCC
>BCLF01000045.1:1938956-1977621 GCA_001602275.1 Zoysia japonica | reverse complement strand
CCCCCCCCCCCCCCCCCCTCTTCTTTTTTTTTTTGACTGATCAGCCCTTCAGGTTCTGTCATTTCTTTACGACACGTGCCCAAACTTCATTCCACAATGAATGGGCCCATATCAATTTTGGTGATAAGAAACTTTATAGTTTTTCTGTGACTAAAGGAGAGGGTTGTGTTGTATTCCCTCTGATCTTTTTTCCACCATCCTATTTAAAGCAGCATTTATGTTAAGCATGCATGTAACTGACATTGCTGAATGATATTCTAGCCAAGCATGTAGTCGTATATCTGTACATCTTCACCCTTTCATTGATGTGAACAGGCTCTTGCTGGCCTAGCTGAAGAGATTGCCACTTTTGATGTTCCATCAGGTTCTAGGAAGATAAATGGAAAATATATTCAGTCTCATCTTCTCTCCAGATTAGAAGGTGAGTTATCGCCACAAGCGACATCTGCATTGGAGTTTCACTATGCCTCAGAAAAAAAAATTAAGAATCTGCGAGACAACTTTTTTTATTGGAACTTGCTTGTAGATTGTAATGTCTAGTAACATAGCAGTAATCCAGAACTCTGTCGAAGCGCTCCTTTTTCGTTCCGTACAAGTGTACTATTCTTCAAGTTGAATTATAGCATTGAATTTTACTAACTTTTTTTTTGCCACAGCTGTCCATGATAAGGTTATGGAACAGATAAAGGATGTTGATTCTTTAAAACCCCGAGAAGTTTCTGTCTACTGGGTTGGTATGGCTGAGGTAAGCTATACTGAAAAAAGGTTATTGTACAGCTAAATAGATAATTCATTCACATCTTTATTTAACTATTTTGTCCTCACCGACTTTTTTTAGTGCTTACTTTCTTTGTGTTCCTTATATCAGGATGTTCAAATTATGGGCTCCTTCGATGGTTGGTCTCAGGGTGAATCTATGTCAATGGAGTATTCAGGGGACTATGCAAGATTTTCCACAACACTGAAGCTTAGACCTGGGAGGTGAGTTTTATCAGTTAGGATTGGTTATCAAGCTTGTTTTTGTTCATGTAATTAAATCACTGTGTCCTGAAGGTACGAGATCAAGTTCTTGGTGGATGGGGACTGGAGATTGTCGTCGGAATACCCCATTGCTGGTGAGGGGATGATGCAGAACAATATCCTCGTTGTGGAATGAGAGATGTTTCTCTCCTAGCACACCGCCCACCCACCCTACCACCACCAAAAAAAAACTCCGAAGTGACTCTATGCCTTCATTTCTTTCACAATATATGTCAGGCTACCTTGTTGTCAGTGAGAAATAAAAGGTTGTAAAAAAAATCCAGCCCCCCAAATGCGTGATTGCTTATATTAGCTCAGTTTGACATATGCTGCACCAAATTGCTATCTTTGAAATCCTTCAAACAACGGTATCTTATGATGCTTCCCGTGTAAGACAGAAGTACATAAGAAGAGGAAAGATGCCATATGGGGGCAGTGAAGTTGATCAGTACCGGTTCTACAAATACCTGTAACAACATTTGGTTAAGCCTCACGGCTCTAGCTAGTTCTATCGCTAATCTGAGCTTGCACAGGAGCTGCCATGGTTGTCAGCTACCTCCTGCACCATCAGCCTGACCACCGGTTGCGCTGCTCCAGAGCCCGACGAAGACGATGCTGTTGACAATGCCGGGAAGACTTCGAGGCACTCCTGGAAGTCGGCGTCGCAGGACAGGAGCACCCACTCATTGTCATCGTCAAGGTACTTGACATCAAAGGCGTCCATCTCCAGGCCCAGCCTCTTGGCCACCTCCCCCTTCACTGCTTCAACTCCGGCGAAGCTCGGCACTCTGAACCTGACGATGTCTCCTCTGTAACTGGCCTTGACGGTTACCAGTCCTTGGGTGTCGCCGGCATGGAAGGGCTTGCGCGTTATGGACCTCTTGCGAGGAGGCGGCGGCTCTTGGCATGAGCCCTGGGAGGAGGCCACTCCAAGAGCACTTGATAGGCATGGCAGGGCTGCAGGAGGACCGTGAGCAGTAGCAAGCGCTGGAGCTTGCTGAGAAGCAGCAGGAGCAGCCATTGGCTGTGGCGAGTATTGCACTGATTCGAATATGCGCTTGACCTTGTCGAGGGAGTTGTTGGCCTTGGCGATCTGACGGAATGGCCATCTGGAGATGCCATGCTGCCTGCAGATGCGCTTCATCGTTGTCGGGCAAACTGCACAAGAAGAGAGAGATCCAGGTTACCTGACTCATGATCAAACTTTTCAGCCATTCGGCGTACTAGCATTTTCGGAGAAATCTTGTTTGCTAGTCACAGTTACTATCATCAAGGAAGAATGCATAGCTGTTCTTGACAAGAAATCGCCTTACCGCCAAGGCTTCTTGCGGCATCTTTCATCCTCCCTGAGAAGTACCGCTGCAGTTCCTCCAAGCTGACGGTTTTTTCGTTTTTTCTTTTCCCCACCACCTTCTTCCTCCTCCTCCTGCTGTTGCCATCTTGTGGTTCCGGATCCTCACCTTCCTTTTGTTCGTCATTCTTCATCTCGGGTGCGTCTACGTCTGCACCGCGTATCGCCGCTGACAGATGCACGTCCTCATCATCGGAATCCCTCACATATCCTCCATGATTGTCCAGCTGAAGCTCAGGGTCTGGGGTGTCGGCCATGATGGTATGATCAGGCGCATATCTTCCATGATTGTCCAGCTGAAGTTCAGGGTCAGGGGCGTCGGCCATGATGGCGCGATCAGGACGTAGCACGCACTCGTCATCCGCGACAATCTCAAAAGCCAAGTCTTGCGAGCCGCATAAGGCGATGGCCTTCAGGTCGCCATTGCCGAAGCATTCCCTGATCGTGGCAGCGACGGCCTCCACCGCCGCCTTCTGCGCCTGCCCGTCGCTGCAGTCCGGCGGGAGGAAGAACTCCAGCACGCACTCTTCCCGTCCGCCTTCGCCGCCGGCGTCGCGCCGCAGCTCCACACACACGGCGAGGCAGCCCGCCAGCCCGCTGAAGCGCGCGTGGTGCGCGAGCGGGTACTCGTCCATGGAGTACTTGGTCACGTCGGCGCAGAAGCGAGGCCCGCGCGCCGTGGCCGCCCCTTCGACGAGCCCGCCGCGGCCTTCACGCAGGTGCTGCTCGACGCAGGCCTCGCGGAAGCCGCGGACGCCCTCGTCGCCGGAGAGGTGGAACGGCGCGCCGGCAGTCGTCAGGGAGGCGTGCTCCATGCTGGTGCTGTTGCAGCGCTTGCATCTCACCCAGGGCTGTGCCAATGGTAGCTGGTGAGCTTCGCACACCGTGGTCAGGACGCCTGAAACCTCGGACATGGCTTGCTCGGCCGCCTCGTCGCTGCAAACCTGGCTTGTGAGAAAATGGTATTCCATTGGATCAGTTGATGAACATGAATGGATTCAATGATTTTGTATGGGTTTTGAAATTTCTCGTTGTAGCATTCGCACGAATCGCACCTCGGCCACGGGGCAGCAGATATCTGAACCTCTCAATTCCACTGCCTGCATCGATTGCATTGGTATGCATACAGTAAGATCGAGTTTGCAATGCAGATGTATATGTCGATCAAATTTACACGAAACGAATCAATTTCCGCAGGAAATGATGGGGAGATGTTGATTGCCGTGGAGTTTCTTTTACATTGAAGTGTTGCATCTATAGCAAGGTAGAGATCCACGGGCAGGTTGATACTAGGCTGAGGTGAGGAGAGTTCGCTCACCTGGAGAGCCTTGCAGAGCTTGTCGACCTCGTCGGCGAAGCGTAGCCTCGGCGAGGTCATGACGAGCTCGAGCACGGCGAGGCAGGCGCCTGTGTCCGGTTCAAGGATGGGCAGCGCGAGCGCGGCCTGGATATCGTAGATGAGCGCGTAGCTGATGCGCGCGTACTCGCCGGTGCCGTAGTACTGCACGTTGGGCGTCCACTCGGGGGTCCCGGCGTCGAACACCCGGCCAGGCATCCCACGCTCGCCGGGCGCGGCGGCGCCGGGCCCGCCGACGGGGAAGGCGTGGGTGAGGGAGACGGTGCGGTACTGGAACAGCCGGTGGCACTGCGGCGGCGCCAGTACGAACGGCTGGCCGCGGGTGGCCAGCACGCGGCGCGCGCCGTCCCTGGCCGGCGCCCACACCTGGACCAGCACGCCCCCGCCGGCGCTGCGCTCGCCGTCGTCGTGCTCCGCCGCCTCCTTGTATATCCGCAGCGCCCGCGCGATCCTCTCCTTCACCGCCGCGCATCCGTCGACGGTGTCTCGTACTTTCCCCGCCGCTGAGCCTCCGCTCCTGCTCCGATCGTCGCTCCCACCTGCACGCACGGATCGATCCGTCGAGAACAACCAAGATGAACAACCGCGTCCTAACTTGCTTGCACATCGACGGATGGATCAATTACTACAGCGTATCGAGTATCTCCACCAACCGGCACTGCTCCCCCGCGCGCCGTCGCGGTCGAGGAGGTGGTCGAAGCTCCGGAGCACCGTGTCCATGTCTGCCCCCCTCTCCATCGCATGCAGAAGATCGACGCGACGCGACCTCCACGATGCGGCAGAGTCGAGCCGCAGCTTCCCAAATCTTACACCCAATACTTCATTTTACTACACCGCAGGTCAGCGACTCTGGCCCGCCGCTTGTTTTATTAAGTGTCATGGAGCGGAGAAGGTGGCGGGCCGCCATTGGCCGCCGGAGCTGGGATGCCCGGAATATTATGGCTGGGTGGGGGATGTGCCGGTGCAGGATTGGATCGGGCAGGGGTTAACCTCCACTAATCAATTCGATGGGGATTAAAGAAGCTTATCTTTACGGCTTGCTGCTTTGGACTTTTGAACGGGGCATATCGTAGGTAAGGGTGTTAAAAAGTCTCAGTTTGCGGATTTTTTAAAAAATTATTTTAGTTTTTACTAAATTTTAGTTAAAAATAAATAAAATTTTAATTCGATCTTAATTTGATTTGTTTTTTATAATTTTTAGTTTATTTTTTTTTTACCTGTTTTCATCTCTAATCTTGGGGACGAGAGGGGGAAGAAAACAAGGCCGTGGCGCACCACGCACGGGTTACCCGGTTTCAAAAACCGTTTAAAACCCATCCGTTTTCGTAAAAGCAGTGAAGCAGCTCCAGCTTCGTTACTAACACCCATTGTTTTTTAAAATCAAAGCAAAACAGTTTTTTAATGATTTTACGGATAAACCAATCGATTTTAACCGTGACGCTGAACCGACAAACGTAGCGGTGAACAAGGGTGCGTTGAATCAGGCAAGAAAGGGTTGGCCGTGTATTGTTCAGGTTGATTGGTCATCGTGATCTTTTTTTCTCTTGAGCGAGATACTCCGCATCCATTCAATTCGTACCTTTTTTCTTCTTTACTCAAGCACCACTTGGCACGGCGCTAGTATTACTACTTATTAGTCCTTTTAACCTTATCGCCAACACCTAAAAGACGAGAAAAAGGTAGATATGAATCTCAAGCTGTGCAAAATACACCTCGAGCTAACCTGGATCGATGTGATATATGATTAACGAGTCAAGTACATCCTCAATTATTTTTCATAGTACTATATGGCATGGTACGATCTATAAAGTCAAATGCAGTGAACTGTTAACATCAATTTATTCATCATTAGTGAAATTTAAATTACAATTAATAATTTTAGATCTTAGAAATCAACGGTGTTAGTTAGTAATTTAAAATCGAAGGAAGTAAATTAGATGGAGGATGATACTAAACTTTCAGCCATAAGTAGAGGAAGGAGATCGAGTATTTCACTTTGAACATCAAACTAGATGATGTTTGGTGCGCACAAATATTGTACAGTACTCAGTACTACATCTGTACGTGACACACATTCAGTGGAGGACGAGGGTCTCAGCGTTTCTTTCATCCTTTCTTCTCTGACGATGACACGAAGGCGCTGAACGACCGATTTCGTGTGCAAGGGTTAACGATGTTTAACTTGCAAATCGATTTCGTCTGCGCAATGCCATCGACGCCAGGCAGCGCGGTCAGCAGGTAGGTGGCCGTCTCCTTGAGCTCGGTCGGGATTGCATCGCACTCCATCTTCTCGGCACACTCCATGCTGGTGCTCCGACAGATCGTGCAAGGAAATGCGACCTTTTTCTCTTCTGTTGGTACGCCGCAAGAAGATGCATGTATACTCGATATATTTGTTGCGCCGCGCACGTCTTGTGTTCTTGCACTGTGATCTCGTCACTCCTCCGGATCCTCCTCCAGAGCAAAGCCAATGCAGAGCAGAGCACACCTGAACCTCATCGCGTTCGCGACGACGCTGTGGCTCGCCTTGTGCTTCCTGCGGCTCCATGCCTTCCCCTTCCCCATCCCGTTCGCCGACCCCAACACGGACCAGCGAGACGGTACGTAAGCGACGCCTCTTCCGCCGCCGGCCGGCTAGCTTCGCTCTGACGAGATTCTCTTGCGACGGCAATGCAGTCGACGCGATCAACGACCTGTACGCGGCGCTGGGCTCGCCGGAGCTCGACGGCTGGACGAACTCCGGAGGGGACCCTTGCACGGAGGCGTGGCAGGGGGTGCAGTGCGACGGCCCCAACATAACCGCGATGTAAGAGTAAGACGGCAAGCAGGGAGGCCCTGTACGCCTGTAATTACATGTTTCGACCGAACTAGCGATGGCTTCTCCAGTTTCACTGACTCGTGCTGATTACCGACCTGACAGAGAGCTCCCAGGTGCCGGCCTGGGAGGGAAGCTGAGCCGCGCCGGCGAGACGCTTGGACGCTTCACCGCCCTCGAAAAGCTGTGAGCGTTAGCTTGCCACCTGCGAACTCTGTTGTAGTGCGGTGTCAAGGGCCGCAGCAGCTCCTTATGATGCTTGCTCTCTGGTTCTGCGTTGCAGAGACCTCTCTTCGAATGAGCTCAGCGGCGAGCTGCCGGATTCCATGGCGAAGCTGAGCTCACTGTCGACGTTGTGAGTGCTGAGACTACCATTATCATGCAGTTTTTTTCTTTTCTTTTTAGCTGATGTAATTTCTGAACCCCGATCGTGTTGGCACCTTGCAGCCATGTGCAGAACAACAAGCTGACCGGGACACTTGACGTGCTAGTGGATCTTCCACTCAAAGATTTGTAGTTCTTTCATCAGCCCACGCTGTCTACGACAAGTCCTACTGCATGTCTCATCGAATCAGTTTGCTCACATACATACATGTTGAAACTTGCAGGAATGTGGAGAACAATCTTTTCTCAGGCCCAATCCCGGAAAAGCTGCTTTCCATCCCAAAATTTCTGTAAGACTGAACCGTCGCTTTTTACTCTGTCTCTGCCGATGGTAGTACTCCTAGTGTTCACAGGAATCTCTCCTCTCTCTTGCTTTTGCGGTGGCAAACAAGGTGTTAGACCTTGCGCGGCTTTGTTATTCAGCTAAGATATTGGATTGATCGTTCCTTGTGAGCATGTAATCTGGTTTTGTCTGTTTGTCTAAGATCTTTTGGGTGGTCGTTATGTTCTGTCTGAACGGTTTTTGTTTCTCTCTCTTTTATCTTAACGCGAAACATGCTACGTGCGGTGTTAGAAAAAAAAAACGTCCGCCTGACGAAAACCTTTGCTGCTTGATTCCGTGCAGAAGAGATGGCAACCACTTCGCCGTACCTCCTCCGATCCCGGGATCCTCTCCAACTCCGTCGACGCCATCACCTCCAAACCATGCGCCGGCACCACCTGCGGACCAAGAGCCTCCAGTCCTTTCCGGCTCACACCCTCCTATCTACGTGATTCCAGCTCCTCCACAGGTTGACGCACCGAGACACGGCAGCAGCAAGGTCTCGCCGGTCAAAGCTGCCGGGTTCAGCATCCTCGCCGCCGGTTCACTCGGCGTCACCGTCGTCGCGATCGCGTTCGTGGTATCGAAACGGCGCAGGGAGGGGTCTCCTGAGAGAGGAGTCGAGATGAGGACGCCGAGCTGGGCGTGGGAGGGGCTTGCTGCTAGGACGAGCGCGGTTTCCAAACCTGACAAAGAACGTCGTCCTTCAGGTACAGAGAGTTCAGAAGAGAAGAAAGAGTTGCCTCCAGGAGACCATGGCAAAGAGAGCGTTGCGTCAGATAAGAATGTTGTTCAGGGGATCAGTTCAGAAGTCCAGCCGTCGCGATTCGCTTTCACCTTCTTCACGGTCGCGTCGTTGCAGCAGTACACCTACAGTTTCAGCGATCGAAATCTGGTGAGGGAGACCTGTTTCGGCAAAATCTATCTAGCAGAATTCCAAGAAAACAAGGTAAGTATAACTTGCTGCTCAAGCTGAAGCAGGATTCCAAAAACACCAGTTCAGTGCACCATTCTCACCTCGATCACCTCTGCTCGTCTTCCAGTTTGCAGTGCTGAAGCTGGGCTGCAGCACCGCGAGAATGCCGGTCGCCGAGTTCCTCAAGATCGTTCAGGGCGTCGCCGGTCTCCGGCACCCCAACGTGGAAGAGCTCGTCGGGTGCTGCGTCGACCACGGACAGAGGCTCCTCGTCTACAGGCACTTCAGCGACAACACTCTCAGTGACCTGATCCATTCCGAGCACACGGCGGAGAGGACCCCCCTGCCGTGGGACGCTCGGGTAGCTGCGGCGCTCGAGGCCGCAAAGGCGCTGGAGTACGACAACGCCACCATCATCATCTCGCACTCATAGCGTTAAGCTGTTTATGCTGATCATGACGCTGTGTGCCTGCATAAAATTGATGTTCTTCTGAAGGTACCTGCACGAGGGGAGCCAGAAGCAGGTGGTTCACCGGCATTTCACGCCTGAGCACGTCCTGGTCGACGGCGACCTGCGGGTGTCGGTGTCCGGAGGCGGTCTTGCCCCGTTTGCGCCACCGTCAGGCGCAGCTCCTCAGGTAACTGAGGCGATCACAAGAACAATCGAGTTCAGTCTGTTGGATTCCATCAGCTAATCTCAGCTTCGCCGTCGTCTCGGTTTCAGCTCTCGGATTACTCCGGCGGCATGCGGAGCGACGAGCCGCAGGAAGCGGAAGCCGCGGCGTGGACGAGCAAGGGCGACGTGTACAGCTTCGGCGTTGTGATGCTGCAGCTCCTCACCGGGCGCAAGCCGTACGACAGGTACGTCTGCTCAATGACTCTGCACGGCGCGCGGGTGCTTCAATTTGATCGACGACGAAGAAAAGTTCAGCTATGACTCTGCGCGTGAAATACGCAGCTCGCGGGCGCGCGGCGAGAGGCACCTGGTGCCGTGGGCGAGCCCGCGGCTGCACGACCTCGCCGCGCTGAGGACCATGGCCGATCCGCGCCTCGGCCGGCCGCCGCCGGTCAGGTCCCTGTCGCGATTCGCCGACATCATCGGCCGCTGCATACAGGTCGGTGCACGATTACTCCTCTGAACATACAGTGAACATGACTGCAGATCGATGACTACTGACTTGATGGGCGTCATCGTTTTGCGCCGGCGTGGTGTTCGCAGCAAGAGGCGGAGTTCCGGCCGGGCATGTCGCAGGTGGTGCAGGACCTGCGGCGCGCTCTGGACGACGCGCGCGCGGGGAGCGGCGCCGTGATCGAAACCGATTCATCATCTGTGCATGGACACTGAACTACCTGCTGGGCTTATCAGATCCTGGACGCCATGTCATTTGTCCTGTGCTCCCTAGTCTATTCTTGTGATTGTAATTGTCAGTATCTAGATTTGGCTTCACGATTTGGTGATAGTTGCTTGCAAGTTTCTGTGAAGTTTTTGCCTTGTATGTACCAAAACCCGAGATTAGGACTGCTGGCGTGGCATCGACTTGAGAATCAGATGCAACCAGAAAAGAATACGCATCGTGTGTTGTTTTGTGGGTGGCGTTGGATAGCACTTTCTACTCTCTCGTTTTAAATATTGACATAATTGATTTTTAACGTTAGCTATGATCATTTGTTTTATTTAAAAATATATAGATAAATATAGTTTATTTTGTTGTTAAGTTATTTAAAATATAACCAATAATTTTACATATTTAAATAAATTTCATAAAAAGATAAATAACTAAATAACTTTTAAAATCAACGGTTTTAATATTTTAAAATTGGATGAAGCGTGTCATATTCGTTATGAAATACACACTGCATTTTTTGTTAGAGTCTGCAAAGTTCCTCAATCCAAGAGGATTAGATACTTGCGGGGCAACATTACATGAACATGGCAGGTCTCCTCTGAAACGCGTTTTTTTCTCTATTTTTCTACGTTTTTTTTCTGTAAAATTTTTGTGTGATTCATGTTTATAAAGAGAATGTTAAACTGAACTTATTTCTATGAAACTTTTGTGAAATTACTACGTTCAAATGAAGGCTGAATACAGTTACATGATTATTTATGTGCATCTGAATTATCTCATACCTCCAAAATGTCGTCATTGTTGGACCAATTCCTAGCTAATCATCGCATGCTTGTATATTTCTAGGCGTATACATTCCTTGTTTCCGCAGCGTTTGAGTATCAGGCTTTTCAAGCCATCGCCATCACTGAATCGGTCCTACTCGTACCTTCTGTAACCGTGGAAACATCGCTTTGCAAGTTCCGGGGGACCTTTCACTTTCTTGTCGGCCTGGATAATCATAAATATTATCCAGGTAACTATAATAACTTAGACATGTTGGTAGTATGATTTTTGATCTATCCAATTTTAAATTATTGATACCCTTCACTTTTAACATCAATTTTGACCATTCGTCTTATTAAAAAAAATTGTTTAAATATGTAAAATTTTGTTACTATTTGATTTATCATTAGTAAAATTTAAATCATAATTAATAATTTTACACATTAGAGCAATTTTTTTGAATAAGACGAATACTCAAAGTTGACGTTAAAAGTCAACGGCATCAATAATTTAAAACCGGAGGAGTACTTCTTTTAGTTTTAAATTTCTATCACAATTGAATTTTTTAATATCATTTTTTTACTATTTAACTTATTAAAAAGTATGATAAATGTTACTATGTAATTTTTATCATTAAAAGTATTTAAAACAATGCTTAACATTTTACGCATTTGAACTATTTTTAGATAAGACGAATGATTAAAAACAGTGCTAAAATTAACGGTGATAATAATTTTAAAAAATATTTAACTTATTATGGCTTATCTAAAACAATAATTATCAAAATAACTTATCCAAACTGTTAAGGAAATTTTATATTTTAGATGAGGTATAAACTGTTAAAAGATACTTCTAAAACTGGAGAGCAATTACCATAAAAAAAACTATGAAAGATGATGCTAGTTCTGCTAACCTGACCCGACCAGGAAGTGGAACAAAAAATGCATGGAAATCGGAGTCAACCGACTTTTACTGGATTTTGGCGGTTTCCTCGGCTGTTGCCGCCACTGGAAAAAAAATATACTCGTCATCATTCACTTTTAAATTTAACTTTAATTATTTGTTTTATTCAATTTTTTATAATAAATTTTATATATTTAATATAATTTGATTTATAATTAGAGTTATTTGTATTATAATTTAAAATTTTACTTATTTAAACAAAATTTTTAAATAAAATAAATAATTAAATTTAAATTTAAAAATCAACGGTGATGTTAATTAGAAAACGGAGTACATAACCCCAATCGCATCGTCGCCTCGTCGGACACATCGACTCGCCGCCCCGGCTGCCGCCCCGCCCCGCGCCGATCGCTCCGCGCCCCACCTCGCGGATCGCTGGCACCATCCCCCGAGCGTCGCCACGATCCGCTCTGCCCCGCGCGCCGGCGGCCGCCCTTCCTCGCCCTATTGGTAGATCAGCCTCTGGTCGCTGGGAGATTTAGGGCAGAGGATGAGAGACGCTTCAGGCATGCCGGGAGGCGAGGACGTCCGCAAGGTCTCGCGCCAGGACATACAACTTGTGAGTGCCTCCACGATCCCCCTCCTATCTTCACGCTCTTCCCTTTTTCTAGGTTGTACACCATGCAGAGTTACCATTTTAATCGAAGCGGTTCTCTTTATTGCTCTGCTGTTTGGTGTAGTGTTTTTTTTGGGAATGTCTGTGCTGCAGCAATTGCATGACCCTCAATTAGGCTTTGCTTGCATTATTGCCTACTAGATCATGTACATGTACTACTGCTTGGCTGGGCACAGAGAGGGTTACGAAGAGGGACGGCAGAGCTTGAGCTAGGGTTGTGGGAGGAATAACGAGGGAAGGACTGCCATAATTATAGATGTTGCTTGAATCTCTTATAATCCTTGTATAGGAAAAATATGTAATATGTGCTATAGTTATTGAAGTGGAATGTATAGGGCAAATTATGATATCTATAGTTACTATCAGGTCATTTTGCATGAAATCTACAGTTTTCACTAGGAGTGGGAATGAATATGAAGCAATTATTGCTCAATGTTAACTCCCAATTCAATTCCTTTGTCCTTTTTTTGGATGGGTAAATCCTGACAATTTTTATCCAGTTTCATTTGCTGGTTATCAATTGGCCTTTGGCATCATTGCATATTCATTTATTCCTTCTTTCGTTTTGAAAAATGTGCATGCGTCCCCTTCATCACATTATGGATAATCAAGGGTGGCTGTTGTATCTGGATTTTGTTTGTTTAGAAGGCCTAATGATTTTTTTAACGTTAAGCTAGAAGTCCTCATGCAAAGACTGCTTTGCAGGTCCAGAATCTCATTGAACGATGCCTTCAGCTCTATATGAACCAGAAAGAAGTGATTGAAACTTTATCTTTCCAGGCAAAAATAGAACCTAGTTTCACTGAGCTTGGTAATACTCTTGTGTGCATAAATATTCATTCCTTGCTTATATATGCACTTCAGTTTATTCCATACAGTTAATATGTGGTTCAGATGCATGAGCATGATGGTTATGATCTCATGGGCTCAGCCATTACAAACACACACTGCTTGAAACTGGAATGATCATTTGTTACATTTGAGTGTTGCATGTTTGTTGAACAATGTTAGGTTGATAATGGTATTAATTAGTAAGTCTGTTTTTATTCTGTTGGCCGAGATCAATTGGCACCTTATTATATGAGCGAAAAGGGTCATTGTCTAAGTTGATATCTATTTCTGTTTATTTGTTCTTAGAATGCACTGTTTACATGTTTTGTTTTACCTGGCTACTTCCTTGATAAAATTGGGAATGAACATGATTATACATGATATATGAATTGAGAAGAAAATGATCGCATTATAAGGTTATCATTCATGCCCCCCCCTAAAATCATTGGCTGAGCACCATGGATGCAACTTATTGACCTATTCCTGTCCTCCAATTCACGGACATGCACTTTAAGTGCATTTTTGTATTTGATTTGGATTCTATTGCGTTTGTATATACATGATAATCAACCCCAATGCTTTATTATAATTATTTGGGAAGAGAATTTGGCTTACTTTTTTTTTGTAAAGTTTATAAACAGTGGTTTCTCCTTTTGGACTTTATCTCATCAATCAATATTGTCTTCTCCAGTCTGGCAGAAACTTGAGGAAGAAAATCGTGAGTTTTTTAAGGCATACTATGTTAGGCTGATGCTTAAGAATCAAATAATGGCCTTCAATAAGCTTCTTGAGGATCAATATCAGATCATGACTAAAGAACATTCTCCTGGTGTACCTTCTGTGCCTCCTCCTGCTCCTAATGGCTCTAACTCTATATGTACGATTCTTCTTCTTTTTTTGAGCAGTTACACGGTTGTACTAACTGGCATCATTTGCACATATATTTGAACTATTATATCAATTTTGGTATTGGAGCTTGTTTATTCTTAGGACACCTTACAAGTATAAACCACCTAATTTCCATGCTTGATCAAAATATGGATTATGTAAAATTATTTAGTATTAGAACTTAATATATCCAGTGTTGCCTATCCCAGTGAACCAAAATGTATGCTTCCAGCCCGACGCTACACCGAGTACTGCAATGCAAGATAACTTGTTGCACAATGGAGGTTCTAGTGGTATGGTAAATGTTGCTTCATCCAGTGATCAATTTATCTATACTGGTAAAGTTCTCCATGGACTTCCTAGTGGCATGGATGCTTCAGGAAGCCTGTTAGCAGCACATAATTCAACTTCTGTGCAGTTCAATGGACACAATGGAATAACAATAAAGAAAGAATCTGGCTACTCGAGCAACTCAGATTTTGGATTTGGTAACGAGAACATATTCCTAGAGCAGTCAGTTGGAGATGTATCTGGTGGATCATTTAGCAACCAGGAGTTGAATGGGCAACCACTAAATGGGCCAATCTTAGACATGGATTCATCATCGTTTGGTTTCTTGAGTCAGATTCCTCGTAATTTCAGCTTGACGGATTTAGCAGAGGATTTCAGCCAAAGTGCAGGTGTTTTTCTGGCTCAATAAATGATTTGATTGCAGTTTATGCATTTGTTTAATTTACAGATGCGACATCTTTTTTTTTTTGTGCAGAAATACTAGAGAATTATGGCCGATCCCCTTTCATCCCTTCCGAGACAAATAACTTCCCAGACCTGACTCCTGGAGAACATACAGGTCAAACATCTGACTTCCATCAATTGTCCTCCTTGTAATGCTACCCCATTTTGCAAATAGTGTCTCCATCTAGCTAATGATTTCTTTTTTTTTCCTATTTTTTTACTCGTTATACTTAGAAATGGGAAACAGGCGATTAGATCCCATATTTGAGGGTGTTAATTTTGAAGATTTTGGTATTGGGAGTGATTAATCAGCTTTTGTGGCTCTGATAAGGTAATTTGTAACAACATTAGAAATTTTGCAAATGTTGGAACATTGCACTCTTTTACCTTGTTAATTATTATGATCATCCAAAGAAGCAGTATGGGTTATTTCATTGAGGAGTTGACATTCGGATTAGAGTAAATATAACATACCTTGCTAAAGAAGAAACTGTAAGTCTGCTGTATTTCTAGACCTGCAAAGTACACCTGTGTAACATTTCTAGACTTAAGAGTGAAATTTTCAGACTTCGGAGCTTCAAATCCTTGAAAGAGATATGAAGATTAAATTGCATGCTCTAAAGTTTTAATTATCTAGATAAAAAGGAGCTGTTTATATTTACCCAAGGTTGCTGCATTTACGTAACTTACGATAGTGATGGTGATCTGTGGCACGTAGTGATGAGAACAATTTTATTCTGTGGGAACAGTGATGAATACCAAGCTTTGTTGATGTTTTCATCGTTTGCCCATTTCTGTACTATCTTTTCTTACTTGTTTTGGTCCTTCATTCGTTGTGCAGGTTGAGCTGTGATGCACCATTTGTACATAATGTTTTGGGCGGAAATCCATATAATTTATGGAACTAGCAGATTTCGCAGTAACTTTTTCTTTGGTATATTAGGTTTTGTGTTTTAGAGTGCAAACATGGATGACTTGTTTGATGAAGACCAAATAACCTGTCGCATTGAAGGATATGAGATATTCATGTTCTTGTGTTTCTTCCATATTTCCTTTTTGACACTGTAGAGATGACTGTATTTGTTCCGGTGGTAAATGTGGTGGAATTTCTACATTAGCATCGATGTTCCTTTACTTTATGCAGTTATGCTGCGTGTATGTTGTATCTGCCCGTGCTCGTTTCATGTAATAGTTCATTTCAGTCATCTCGCACATTAGGTATTGCAAATCTGTATGCACCTGTCACAGAGACATAGGACTTGATGGCCTTTTAGTTCAAAAAAAGAATGTTAAGATAAGCTTATCAACAGCATCGAAGATAACAATCGTATATGAAGATCAGCTTTACTAATCTGAAATTTTGAATGTACAAAAGATGATTGCTGAAGACTGAAGTAACACATCACAGTTTGCATCAAGGAAGGAAATACTCGATACGCAGAATAATAATAAAAATTTTAGTTCTTGGGAATGTTCTTGCCAACGATTTTGGCAGGCGCGATGCGAAGGAGGTTTCCGGGCTTCCCAGGCACGGCTCCCTTGATCATGAGAACACGGAGGTCGTTGTCGATCTTGACAATTTTGAGCTTCCGGATCTTGGTTTTGGTTCCGCCCATCCTCCCGGGCATCTTCTTCCCCTTGTACACACGCCCCGGCGTCGTTCCTGCTCCGATGGAACCCAGCTGCCTGTGGCTTTTGGAACCGTGAGTCATCAGCCCACGCTTGAAGTTGTGCCTCTTGATACCACCTGTGCAATGTCAATCACGAACAAATCAGAAACATCTCTAAATGAGCAGAATGGCATAATCCTTGGCCACAGTGGTATACAGCTCTTGAAATCATCACAATCACAAACCAATCTAGAGATCGAGACGAGCACTGCAAGTAGCATTTCCGTCTTGCTAAATTCGTCTCCAGAGAATGGTATTGATGCGATGCGAGCATTGCTGGTAACTTATGCTAACTTGCACTGCAAATGTGGGCTAGCTGTACCTTGGAACCCCTTGCCGATAGAGTTGCCGGAGACGTCGACGAGGTCGCCCTCCTTGAACAGTTCGGCGAAGTCGAGCTCCTGGCCGGGCTCGAACACGTCGACGGTGGTGAGTCTGAACTCCTGCAGGTGCCGCAGCGGCGGCGCGCCGGCCTTGCCCAGGTGCCCGAGCTCAGGGCGCGTGAGCTTCTCCTCGCGCACGCCGTGGTACCCGACCTGCACGGCGTCGTACCCGTCAGTGGCGGCCGTCTTCACCTGCGTCACCACGTTGCCGCCCTCCCGGAACCCGACGACCGTCACCGGCACCGGCTTGCCCGTGTCCGGCTCGAAGTAGGTCATCATCCCCACCTTGGTCGCCATCACGCCGACCCCGGCCTCGTACGACGCGCGCACCGTCGCCGCCGCCGCGCGCCTCCCCGTCCCCACGCTCCAGGAAACGGCGACGCCGCGACGGACCCGCGGCGGGAGGATGAGGCCAACAGCGCCGCCGATGCCCAC
The DNA here is from genome assembly GCA_001602275.1 of Zoysia japonica. NCBI lineage: Eukaryota > Viridiplantae > Streptophyta > Magnoliopsida > Poales > Poaceae > Zoysia > Zoysia japonica. The sequence continues at coordinate 1,960,824 of BCLF01000045.1, read as the reverse complement.
TGCCGCCATGGCCATGCTTGCTTCGAGTGGAATTGCTGCAGTGGAATGAGTCTTCACTCGCTGAATTCGATTGAGATTTATGCGGATAGAGAGCAGGCTCTGCTTGCGGCTGTACTCCCCTTATCCTCCCGACTGAGCAGAGGCGCGTGTGGAAATACGTCTCCATTCAAAAGAGGCGGACTCTACACACACACCCTTTTCCCTTTTATTACAGCGTAATTAATTTCGATCTATGTAATTCGAAAGAAAAAATGTTTTTTGAAACTTTACATGTTTGTTTTTAGCTATAAGCCTTATGACTAAATTAAAATCTTATATTACAACTTTACAAACAATAAATTACATCACTACTAGAAAGATACGTCCAGTTACTTAAAAGTGTAAACCACCGGAGTGAAGTCCAATAATAAAATTCGAATAAAAACTCTAAATTGACATCTTGTTAAAGCAACAAAAGATCATCACAATATGAGCTCACTGAAAAAAATTTATATCTTAAAAAGAATAATGATATATGTGAGTTTAAAAACAAGCGTGCAGGTTATTTAAACAGTGAGTATAGATCGATGTCTTTTCTTTTGAAAATTGAGAATCAATGGAAGTTATGCATACGGAGTTTTTACCAAATGTACTCTGACATAAATCGTGCGTAAGTAATAGTTTCACGCTATCAAATTTAAATCGTGTCCGTGTAAAAAAAAATCCAAATCATATCAATAGAAAGTCATATATTGTCTGATACAGAAATGCGAAGGGGGAAAACGGCTTGGGCCATGAAACCGACCCAAATCGCAACAACATGCAGGCCGCCCCAAGCTGCGGCGTACTGGTTGGACTCGGAACCTGGCTCGGATCTCATAGCCCGCCGAGGCGTCTCCCCACTCTGCCGTTTGAGCACCGCCACTCTAAAACCCTAGATCTTCCTCCCCTTCTCCCCCAGCTCCGCCGCCTTCCCCGCTTCCGCCGTCGCTGGAGGAGGAGGGGGCTCTTCAACATGTACCTATACAGCCTGACGCTGCAGCGCGCGACGGGCGCGGTGTGCGCCGTCATCGGCAGCTTCAGCGGTCGTGACGCGAAGAAGTCGGCCGCGTCCGGGTCCGCATCCACGCAGGAGATAGCCGTCGCCCGGGGCAGCACGCTCGACCTCCTCCGGCCCGACCCGGAGACCGGCCGCCTCCGCACACTCCTCTCCGTCGACGTCTTCGGCGCCATCCGGTCGCTTTCGCAGTTCCGACTCACCGGTGCCAACAAGGACTACCTCGTCGTCGGCTCCGACTCCGGCCGCCTTGTCATCCTCGAGTACTCCCCCGACCGCAACCGTCTGGACAAGGTCCACCAGGAGACATTCGGCAAGTCTGGCTGCCGCCGCATCGTCCCTGGCCAGCTCCTCGCCGTCGACCCTAAGGGCCGCGCTCTCTGCATCGCGGCGCTCGAGAAGCAGAAGCTTGTCTACGTCCTCAACCGCGATGCTGCCGCGCGCCTCACCATATCTTCCCCGCTTGAGGCGCACAAGTCCAACACCCTCACCTTCTCCCTCGCAGCTCTTGACTGCGGGTTCGATAACCCCGTCTTCGCGGCCATCGAGCTCGAGTATGCTGAGTCTGACCGCGACCCCACGGGGCAGGCTGCTAACCAGGCACAGAAGGTCCTCACCTTCTACGAGCTTGACTTGGGGCTCAACCATGTCTCCCGCAAGGCCTCTGAGCCGATTGATAATGGAGCTAATCTTCTCGTGACTGTTCCTGGCGGTGGAGATGGTCCAAGTGGGGTTCTTGTGTGCTGTGACAACTTCGTGCTGTACCGGAACCAGGGACACCCTGAGGTGCGTGCTGTTATTCCACGCCGCGCTGATCTCCCGGCTGAGCGTGGTGTTCTAATTGTTGCTGCTGCTACACACAGACAGAAGAGTTTGTTCTTCTTCTTGCTACAGACAGAATATGGTGACATCTTCAAGGCTGACCTTGATCATAGTGGTGATACTGTTACTGAGCTCAGAATCAAATACTTTGACACTATACCTGTGACATCAGCTATCTGTGTGCTGCGGTCTGGTTTCCTCTTTGCTGCTTCTGAGTTTGGCAACCATGCTCTTTACCAGTTCCGTGATATTGGACGGGATGCGGATGTTGAGTCCTCGTCAGCAACGCTTATGGAGACAGAGGAGGGATTCCAGCCAGTTTTCTTTCAGCCAAGGGCGCTCAAGAACCTCATCCGCATAGATGAGATTGAGAGCCTCATGCCAGTCATGGATATGCGTATTGCAAATTTATTTGATGAGGAAACTCCTCAGGTTTTCACAGCCTGTGGGCGTGGTCCTCGCTCCACACTGCGCATCTTGAGGCCTGGCCTTGCAATTAGTGAAATGGCCCGGTCAATGCTGCCTGCCGAACCTATTGCTGTGTGGACCGTCAAGAAGAATATCAATGACATGTTTGATGCCTACATTGTTGTGTCCTTTGCTAATGTTACACTTGTGCTCTCAATTGGTGAAACCATTGAAGAAGTCAGTGATAGCCAGTTCCTTGACACCACACACTCCCTTGCAGTCACTCTTCTTGGGGAGGACTCTCTAATGCAGGTCCATCCAAATGGTATCAGGCACATCAGGGAGGATGGCCGTGTCAATGAATGGAGGACACCTGGAAAGAAAACAATTACAAAAGTTGGATCAAACAGGCTACAGGTAGTGATCGCCCTTAGTGGTGGAGAGCTCATCTATTTTGAGATGGACATGACGGGTCAGCTCATGGAGGTGGAGAAGCAGGACATGTCTGGTGATGTTGCATGCCTGGCGCTTGCTCCGGTCCCTGAGGGGAGGCAAAGGTCCAGGTTCCTTGCAGTAGGTTCATATGACAACACCATCCGTATTCTCTCCCTGGATCCTGATGACTGCTTGCAGCCTCTAAGTGTCCAAAGTGTGTCATCTGCACCAGAGTCACTTTTGTTCCTGGAAGTTCAGGCATCAGTTGGTGGTGAGGATGGTGCAGATTACCCAGCCAACCTTTTTCTCAATGCTGGCTTACAGAATGGTGTACTTTTCCGCACTAATGTTGACATGGTTACTGGTCAGTTATCAGACACCAGGTCCCGGTTCCTTGGCCTGAGACCTCCAAAGTTGTTCCCCTGCGTAGTTAGCCATCGGCAAGCAATGCTTTGCCTGTCCAGCCGTCCCTGGCTGGGATACATACATCAAGGCCACTTCCTACTGACACCACTGTCCTGTGATACACTTGAATCTGCTGCATCCTTTTCTTCTGATCAGTGCTCAGAAGGTGTTGTTGCTGTTGCTGGAGATGCCCTGCGCATTTTCACCATTGAACGCCTAGGGGAGACTTTTAATGAGACTGCCATTCCTTTGCGCTACACCCCAAGGAAATTTGTGATTCTACCAAAGAAAAAGTATCTGGCTGTCATTGAGAGTGATAAGGGTTCATTTAGTGCAGAAGAGAGAGAAGTTGCTAAGAAAGAGTGCCTCGAGGCTTCCGGTGCGGGAAAAAGTGGAAATGCAAACAATGGGGATCAGATGGAGAACTGTGATGGTCAAGAAGAGGGTGCTGAGGAGGATAACACATTTCCTGATGAACAGTATGGTTATCCAAAGGCAGAGTCAGAAAGGTGGGTTTCTTGCATTAGAATCCTTGATCCAAGGAGTAGGGACACTACTTGTCTTCTGGAGCTTCAGGACAATGAGGCAGCTGTCAGTATTTGCACTGTGAATTTCCATGATAAGGAGCATGGGACACTCCTGGTTGTTGGCACTGCCAAGGGATTACAGTTCTGGCCAAAGAGGACCCTTGCTGGTGGGTTCATCCACATATACAAGTTTGTTGATGAAGGGAAGTCACTCGAACTTCTTCACAAAACACAAGTGGAGGAAGTACCTCTAGCATTGTGCCAGTTCCAGGGACGCTTACTTGCAGGGGTTGGCTCCGTGCTCAGATTATATGATTTGGGCAAGAGAAAGTTGCTCAGGAAATGTGAAAACAAGCTTTTCCCTAGGACGTTAGTCTCTATTCATACGTACCGTGATAGGATCTATGTTGGAGATATGCAGGAGGTATGTGCCAAATACTTACTCAGTTCTGTACTTCTGTTGCTTTCCTCATTTGTTGTTTGTAGTTTAGTGGGGTTTAAGTTTTAGCTAACCACAAAGGAAAGTTAGCGCATATCAGCTGCACTGGTATATTATCTGTTATCTTGATAGGTTAAGGTGTATCTCCTTGTCCAGTTTAAACAAAATTATGTCTTTCTGGGGTTTCTTAAAATATATTTCTAATGTTTTTTGTGGTGCCATTTCCATGCAGTCATTTCACTATTGCAAGTACAGACGGGATGAAAACCAGCTGTACATCTTTGCTGATGACTGTGTGCCTAGATGGCTTACAGCATCACAACACATAGATTTTGACACTATGGCTGGGGCAGATAAGTTTGGCAACATATACTTTGCTCGTCTTCCTCAGGATCTCTCAGATGAGATTGAAGAAGACCCAACCGGGGGCAAGATCAAGTGGGAGCAAGGGAAGTTAAATGGTGCTCCGAACAAAGTTGAGGAAATTGTGCAGTTTCATGTTGGTGATGTTGTCACATGTTTACAGAAGGCTTCTTTGATACCTGGTGGAGGTGAATGTCTTATTTATGGGACTGTGATGGGCAGCATTGGGGCACTGCTTGCATTTACCTCCAGGGAAGATGTTGACTTCTTCTCACACTTGGAGATGCATCTGCGCCAGGAGCATCCACCACTATGTGGAAGAGATCACATGGCTTACAGATCTGCTTATTTTCCTGTAAAGGTAAAATTGTTTCCCTGTTGTCTTGATATGGTGTTGATTAGCTGTTGATATTCCATGATCCTGGAGCAGATAAAGGAAAACCAATGTGTTCTATCGCAGATTTTATAACTTCTTTATAATTGGGCTAATTGTTAGATAGGACGTTTTTTTTTAACAGTTAGAACTTCATGTTGAACACTAGCAAACAATGTACATGCTTGAGCAGGTAAACTTCTTAGTGGCTAGCATAGAAAGCACTAATAAACAGTTTGCACAGCCTTATCTGCCCACTTTTCATTTTGGAGTTTGAGGGAACTTGCCATCACATTCATGTCAGTCCATGAAGTTAATTTTGTTTTCATTTCAGCTGAACTGCAAATGCAGTTGGAAATATGCGGCTACTGATGCGTTGTATTGCCTGTCACAGGATGTGATTGACGGTGACCTCTGTGAGCAGTATCCTTCCCTCCCAGCTGATATGCAGAGGAAGATTGCTGATGAGCTGGACAGAACTCCTGGTGAAATCCTGAAGAAATTAGAAGATATCAGGAACAAAATCATCTAAGACCATGGCATAGTGAATGAACTGGGTAGCACAATGTAACTGTGAGGTGCTCATTGCTGTAGAACTCTCATTGAGCTGTTGTGGCACTCGCAAGATGCGGTGCAGCGTTTTATCAATTCAAACGAGCTTCTTGAGTCAGGTGGATAGGCGTTATTCCCTTGTGACTAATTTAGAGCCAATCTAGTTTTATTACAATACTGCACTAAAATGGTCTTCTTGTATCCCTTAGAGCAGACTCAGCTGGTGTACACTGTTTGTTACTTGGCTTGATGTAGTTCATGCTGGCTGTTGAGCTGTAGTCATTGCATTAGGCGGTGGCTATTTTCCTAATGTATCATAGGAAATTTCGGTTTTATGTCTTTCTTTCGGATTGTCATGCTGATGGAATTCTCTGGCGCTACATTTGCTAAGTTCTTCCATCACATCAGAATGTTCGTTTCTGGTTTTGTACGTGGTGTAAGTGAAATAACGCAAATCAGTTCCGATTTGAGGCAGAAGCTGAATTAATTCCTTTAGTTACTTAGGGTCTATTTGGGAGTTGATTCTCATACAGAATAAAAAACGTTGCGTTAAATGTTGCTTTCTTGACTGATTATAAAGTGATTTTCTATTATGAATCTAAGAGTTTATTATGAAGAATTAAATAGATACACTTCCAAATATATAATCACTTTTATAGAATGTCTGTCAAAGGGGCCCTAATAATTCTATAAATGACTATTGGGCTGTGATGAAGAGACCAACCAAAGAACTGTTGTTGCTTTCTCTGGAAGGGCCATATTGATTTAATAGGTGTTGGTTTTCATTACGCAAACTTAAAATAAAAAGTATAGCAGTGTAGCAATTTGTGTGATAAGTTTCATAATTGATAATTGACATGTGATGAAGAGTGGGATGCAAGTTCTCTAAATTCAAGTCTCTCAAAGAAACTAATTTTCGTACTGTAAAGATAGATTAATCATATAAATGTAATATAAATGTATCAGAGAGGGTGAATCCTGTCGATCTCTAACATAATATATCTGAACCAAAATTTACAATTTTAAGGCACATATATTATATTGTACTCAAAGATTGAATATTATCCTATTTTTAATCAAAATGCTCTTTTTGGCAGCTAGATTTTTGGATTTGCTGCATACGGATGTTGCAATGTTGTTGTTAATTGCATGTTGAGTACATTGGCTTGCCACTTATAAGCTATCTAGATAGTGCCTTGTTGAGGGGTGTGTCTAAAGTCAGATCAAAATTATGGTTAATATTATGATCCGTCGTGTCTAAGTGCAACAGTGTCAATCTGATGTGATATTAGGGGGCTCTAATTCCCTCAAACATCACACATCTAAGCTGTGCGTACATGACTGACTGGAGACCAAACAAACCTTAGGCTTTCAATAACAAATTACTTCAACAAAAAGCTTACGTATCTAGTGATCGTTTCTATTTGTTACTTTAAAATTAACCTCATTAAATGTTTATTTGTTAACATTTTTTTATTAAATATGCTCCAATGTTAAGCTGTATAATGCTACTTTTTTTTTTCAAACTCCACAACGTGAAAGAAGAATTGATACATACTTAAAAAATAAAAGAAAAAGAAAAAAATGGTACTTGTCGATTAGATGTTATAAATATGTGAAACTCAAAAAGAAGGGTCACATCTACATGTCAGATTGTTGCAAGTTTAAAAGTGTAGTGCTACTTAAATTATTAAATTCAATTAGTTTAAATTTGACTAGCCGATGATAATAATTTTAAAATAGAGAGAGTATGTTTAGAGTATGGTTTGTTTTTTATGAATATACTCACTCCATACTCATACTTTAAGTCGTTTTAAATTTGCTTTGATCAAACATTGAGAATATAAATTGCAAATAATTTTTAAGTTATTAAGTTTAGAAATATAAAAATTATATGAATAGATTTATCTTAAAAAGTACTTTCAATAAAGTATATATATATGTCACTTTTTGATAATTTTTTTTAAAAAATCAAGGTCTAAGTTATGCATTGGAGACTGTGTTGTTGTTGAAAACGACCTGAGTTATAATTATGGGGGAGTTTACAGTGGTTATCAATTCATTAGTAATTCTCTTTTTTTTAAAAAAAAGAAAATGATGTCATTAACTTAGTTTGTTCCTCTTTTAGAAAACAGACTCTGTCCTGCTTTTACTGACAAGGAACATGTAATGGCAATTTGCAGAGGTGAAATTCAGGAAGTATTGTAAAGAAAACATTATCTGCCGCAGGAAAAAAAAGAAACATTAATTTTCAGAGGTGAAATTCACGATTGGGCACGTGGGAAATAAGCGAACCATGTCACAGTCTCACACAGAACATCCCGGCGTCCGCTATGCTATTTTTGCACCTAATCATTTACCCTTGTCCGCAAGAGAGCCTTGAGCCGCCATGCTCCGGGCCCAACCGCAGTGACCGTGACGCTTGATTCCGCGCAGATCCGCGATTGGTCGACACCAGCTCCTTCCCCTCCTTCCCCGCGTCGCTCGTCCCCCGAGCATTTTTCTCCCAAATCCCCACCTCCATCCACCTTGCCCCTCTCCTCGGAGGCCTGCGCCGCCCCCAACCTCGACGGCGGCCGCCACTCTCCGTCGTACGGACGAAATCGTGCCCCTTGGTATCCGGGTCCAGCTGGTACCTCCGGCAGCCCCCGCGCGGCTCAGCCGGCATTTCTAGGGTTTCGGGTGCGCCACCCCCTCGCCCCGGGTCTCCAATTCGCCGGCCCGGCATCACGCTCCGGGTATCCTTCGTCTCGTATTGTGCACGCGGGCACTGATTGCAGCTGGGCGGTCGTCGCGTGCTGCCCCAGCGTGGGTGGGCTGTTGGGCACTCCCTTGCTTGCCTGGTACATGCTGCCAGCAAGGGTACATTGCTTTTTATTCTTTATTGGGCACAGTTTTATGTTGGATTTGTTGGAAGATAGATCCTTTCCTGTTATTGCCGTGTTGTTAGGATCCTCCTTGTTTGTTTCATATCTCAGTTGTGACATCGGTCACATCACATGTACTCACTTGGGGCTGCTGCTTCCAGCTGCGCACAACATGGGATGACTGAGAGTTGCTGACGCTTGTCGCACGACAAAGATGAATGTAGGACAGGCTGCCCACCTGTCCGGACAGATGTCTGGGCAGGCGGCACAGATGAATCAGGTTGGCGGAAGTGCTGTTGGTGGTAATGACGGGCTCCTGCAGCATCAGTCAATGGAGGATGTGGTGGGGCTTGGTGGAATCGATGCCCAATTTGCGATGTTTCGTGGTACTATGCGCGAGAAGATGTAAGTATTAATTACTGTTCACTCTCAGTAGAAAATTTGTAGTAAATATATTGATTGTTGTGAGGCACTGCTGACCGTTAACAAGAAACAATGGCTGAACGAGATAAATCCAAATTGTTAAGGTGCCATGGCCAATAAATAGTAGCCCATATCAACTGTTACCTGCTAAAGTTATATCATTTCCGTAACTAAACTATGGAATCAGATTTACTACTTGCGTTACTGACTGACTTTAAAAAAATCACCGGGGATTGGATATAGTTCTCCCAAAATCTATCCATGTTTTTTTTTAATCTAACAATAGAAGGTATACTGCTGGATTTTTTTACTTATTATTTTCAAACCTGCAGATCTGAGTATATAGGAAGGAAACAGGCGTCGGCTGAGTGGCGCCGGCGGTTGCCTGAACTGGTGAGACGACTTGAGGAGATCTTATTCAGAAAATTCTCAAACAAGGTCTCTCTCTGCAGCTATGATTCTTCAAGCAACCAATCATTTTCTTGGAAAAGTAAATCTTAGTTTCATATTTTCTCAGTTTGACATTTATATTGTTTGAGCAGAGTGAGTACTACAATATGATGAAGGGACCAGTCGAGCCACAATTGCAATTAGCTATTAAGACCTTGAGTGCTCAGAGCCAACAGAATCAACAAACAGCAAGGCAGATAGCATCGTCCTCTGGCTATGGCACGATGATCCCGACACCTGGTATGACACAAGGCTCCAGTGGAAATGCTAGGATTCCTTATGTTACAGACAACAACAACGCACTTTCATCAAGTGGAGCAAGCATGGTTCCTCAGAATGCCAACGTTGGTACCTCGATGCAAGGTGCATATAATCTTACTCTCAAATCCTTGGGTCTATTTTCTGTTACCTGAAATTCTTGTCTATAGCTGTGACATAGGCTAAGCAGCAGCGTGCATTTTGACATCTTTGTTGTTTGAAATTGGATTTAGTGCTTTAGCTAGAACCTCAAACTTATGCTGTGCCAAACTGGCCTACCATATATAATCTTAGTGTTTTTTGGCTGGAATCTTTATATGACTCAGCTGAACCACAAATCCTCCTTACAGGTGTGATCTCCAATGGCTACCCACATTTGCCCAACAGCATTCAACAAAACTCCATCACAAATAATGGCCAATCTACAATGGGCCCAGTTGGTGTCCAGAGAATGATCCCAACTCCAGGATTCAGTAATCAACAAAATGTTCCTGTCAATCCTGACTTTTCAAATGGAGCTGGATATTTCAATAATGACACAGCTGTAGCACCAAATATGCAGCACCAGAAGCAATTTCCTAGCAACCAAAATAGCCGTCAAATCCAGCATATTGGGGTACTCAGTAATTCTGGACGACATTCAAGCATGCTGGAGAATTCTTCTGCATATGGTCTATCAGATGGACACATGAATGGTGGAATGGGAATACATGGGTCAGACATGCAGCTACCAAACAGAACTACATCATCAGAAGGATATATGAACATATCCCCATATGGCAGTTCGCCTAGACCTCTACAGCAACAGTTCAATCAGAATCCTCCACAGAGGATACCTAGTAAGCTTGCTATCTTTTGGCATTTATATCCTCACTTTTATTGCCCACTTACCAATACTTTATTCCATAGGATGTGATCTTGAGATTATATTTACAAATAGCACAAACCAGGAAGTGACATAGTTATAAGAGTCATTTTCATTTATTATCCATGTTATGTTTAAGTAATGTCTATTGTTACAGAAACTAAATATTTGGTGCATTCTTTGCCAATTAGGGAACACATGAAAATAATACGTGACTGCTGATTTATCTCCAGATGGAGTCTTGTAGGCATCCGCGATTTTTCCATTTGATAGTTGAATGATGATTCCAAATACCTTCTCCCTTTTTGCTGTACCAGTTAATCCTCTTCTGCAATACACAATGCACAGATTGTATATTTTCTTATTACACTGTATGTTCCGTGCTTGGGAAGGCTTTTGTTAAATCGTTGTGACAATTTATCTCATTGACTTATTTTTTTTAGTTTTCATAGATAGGAGTATTCATGTACTTATAGCATTGTAATAAAGCACATCCTTTTACTTCTATGCAGCATCGGTTGGTTTGGGTGGTTCTGGCAGTTTCTATGGTACTGGTTCTGCTTTGGCTGCAGGAAATAATCAGAGCATGAGTGCTGCAAATTTACAGTCTAGATCAAGAATGAATCCAATGTTAGTTAACACCAATCAGATGAACATTCAATCTATTCAATCACAGCCTCAGATAAAAACCGAGGTTTTGGATCAATCAGAAAAGATGAATTTTCAGTCATCACAATTGATTCATGAGCAACTACTCCACAAGCAGCACTCGATGCAGCAGCATCAGGTGCAGCCAAATTCTCAATTTATTCATCTCAACCAACAGCAGCAAAATCCACAACATCAGCAGTCTATGCTGAGAAGCAATTCATTTAAACAGTCTCAATTGGTTTCCAGCCATTCCATGCAACTTTCAGAACAAGGGGCTGTGCCACACACTGACCTGATCTCCTCACAAACTAGTGACCCTGTTGACCTTCCAAATTTCCAGGGTCAGTACCAGCAAAGAAGTGCTCATGATAATGTAAAAGGAGGGCAGCTGTTTGGTCATCTCTCTGGCTCTCAAAATTTTCATGTTTCTGGCCCACATGATTCTCAGCAATTGCTAGCTCCCAGTCAACAGCTTGATAATGGCTACAATGATGTCAATTATAGGCTGAAAGGTCCACAGACAGATCAAATGCTGCAGCCCCAGCGGCAGTCGATAACGATAGAAAAGGCTTCAATCACTACAAATCCGTCGCTTGAAAAGCAAATGCAAGAAGATTTTTGTCAAAGAACAATGACACCGGATGGAGGACAACAACCATTTTCATCTGATTGGCGTCTATCTCGTTGTGCAGTAACTTCAACTGACCATTCATTGCAAAAGCATTCTATTGGAGGATTTGAACAGATCACTGGGAATATCTATTACTTCCGTCAGATAAAGTGGTTATCGTTACTAATACATGCAAAATCATGCACATATCCTATTGGAAGCTGTAAATTTCATAAATGTGTTCAGATGCAGGAGCTTATCAAGCATTTTCAGAACTGTCAAAGAAAAGACTGTTCATACAGGGGCTGCCATAACTCGAAAATGGTATCTCAACATTATAAAACTTGTGTCGATGAGCAGTGCCCTGTATGCAGCAATGTTAGGATGTTTTTGAAGCGATCAGCTGAACATGCATCTAAGCAAAAAACTGATGAGTCCAAAAAATTTGTCCAACAGAATATGAAAAGAATCCCAAACGGGGTTGATTCTGATAGAATGGACATTGACCCTGTGTCAGTTGAAGTTTGCGATGATCAACCATCTGCACCAAAACGTTTAAAGATGCAGCCTGCATCACCCAGTGTTCCAGAGAATGAAACCGCTGTGACCTCCAATCCTCATGTAAACCCAGGGTTTCTTTTGCAAGAAACACGTCCTGAGCTGCTTGAGCACAATAACAAGACGGCGTATCTGAAGCGGGAGGTGGATGTGAAGGCTGACATGCGCGCCCCACAAAAGCCCACAAAGATTAATTATGGAATTGATGGTAATGTGCCTGCGGCAAGGCAGAATGTGATTTCTGATGTTTCCAATGACATAAGCTCTCACATCAAGCAAGAAAATTTGTCTGTTGACAAAGAGCCCCGCGGAAATGTCCTTGAGGTTAAGAATGAAACAAATGATTCAACTGATGCTACAGTGTCTAAATCAGGAAAACCAAAGATAAAAGGGGTCTCTTTGACTGAGTTGTTTACTCCAGAACAAATAAAGGAACATATTGACGGTTTAAGGCAGTGGGTTGGCCAGGTACGCTTTTTTCAGCTTACAGATATTCCACATTGGTTGTTCAGATAGGTCCATGTCAGCGTATATACCATCGCATTCCAAATGTAGGACCTCCATGTTAATCTTTTTGCACATAACAAGGGAAAAAATTTAAAAGGCACTATGCGTACATGAATCCGCAGCACATGTGGGTCTGGGCTAAATGCAAATATTTAATGCAGGGTTTGTATCTCTTGGCAAAATTCTGGATGCATGCTTTCTGATATAACAAATTCAGTATGATTCTAGCATACCCAAAAAACAAGTTTAACCCATAGGGATGCCGAAAAGATATATTTGTGTGCACAATCTTTCTGACAAATTTTTTTTTGTGGTTAGAATCATCATTCTGACAGTTGGTAAGGGAGTTCGAGTACAGTGTGCATATGGGTGGGGTTCTTTATTCTTTTTTTCTATTGTGGGGGATTTTCCTTACGATATCTTGCTTGTTATTGCTATATGGCTGTAGTTCTCTGAAATCTGGACAACAAATCTGGTTTCCTTCTAGCCTCCCACCAGTGAAACATGTGAATGCATTTACGGTTAAAATTTACCTACCTACACCCATACAGTTATTTGCTGCGAGTGACTAACTTTTACATGTTTCTTCATTTGACAGAGTAAGGCTAAAGCTGAAAAGAATCAAGCTATCGGTCACTCTGAAAATGAGAATTCTTGCCAGCTTTGTCGAGTAGAAAAACTTACTTTTGAACCTCCACCTATATACTGTTCTCCTTGTGGAGCTCGGATAAAGAGAAATGCACCATATTACACCATTGGTACTGGTGATACACGCCATTTTTTCTGTATTCCTTGTTACAATGAGTCTCGTGGAGAGACTATTGAGGTCGAGGGTCAAGCATTTTTGAAGGCCAAGTTAGAGAAAAAGAGAAACGATGAGGAAACAGAAGAATGGGTAAGTTCCCATTTATATTGTTGTTTCTATGCTCACATCTTTCTTTTATGCTAAATCTTTTCGACGGATCCATTATTAAAATTCATAACATCTTTCTTTATGCTAAATCTTCAACTGATACATTTTGCAGTGGGTTCAGTGTGACAAATGTGAATGCTGGCAACATCAAATTTGTGCTTTATTTAATGGAAGAAGAAACGATGGGGGGCAAGCAGAGTACACTTGCCCCAATTGCTATGTTGAGGAGGTAAAACGTGGGCTGCGCAAGCCTTTACCACAGAGTGCTGTTCTTGGGGCAAAAGATCTTCCTAGAACTATTCTTAGTGATTATATAGAAGATCGGCTTTTTAGACGTCTTAAGCAAGAGAGACAGGACCGGGCTGCTGCTGCTGGAAAAAGTTATGATGAGGTTAGTGGTATTATGTTTTGTTTATGGGCAGGAGACAGTGTTAATTTCTTGTCCACTTTATTTTTTTTAAAATGCCAAGCCATCTGTACCTGGATATCTAGGTTTGAAACTAATTCACTTTCTTCTTTTATGCTATATAACAATATTGATATCCTAGCATAACTTATTCTGCATGAAGGCATATATGTCTATTCGTGTTGTGTGTTTAGGTGTGATGCAATGCATTTTGCATGGGTTACATTTCTGACAAAAGTTGCGCTGAATTAGCATTTTTAAGACTCTGACACCACGAGATTAGCTGCAGCATACTTTGGTTACCCAAGCTGGTACTTAGTAGGCCTTTAATGTCCCAGAGCAAAGCATATCAAACAAATTATGTTCGGTCTGCAACATATGAATCATATATTTCCCTAAAAAGTGTGTTATATAGTAAAACATGTGGGATAATTGTTCAAGGCTTGTTAAACACTTAAACTGCAGAGCCAAAACGACTGAAATATGCGATAAATATCACTTAAAAAATGGATAAAGTCCAATTTATTCCCCTCAAGTATAGCCAAAGTTCAAATAACCCCCTTGGTTTGTTTTACACCGCTAAAACGTGATTTTGGGTCAATTTACCCGCTCATGCAATTTGTCTTTTTTGTTTCTCAATATACAAGCATAATTTTAAGATCAAATTTTACGAGATGGTAAAGCACATCATAACGCATGTTTAAAAAATGATTATAATTTTTTTATCATTATTTTTATAGAGAAAGATATTTAATAGTAAATTAATCTTTAGGATACAAAACTATATGCAAAATAATTGTAAAAAATATCAAGACCTATTTTTTAATATGCGTTATGATGTGCTTTATCATTTCATAAAGTTCCATCTTAAAAGACAAATTTTATGAGGGGGTAAATTGGCCCAAAATCACGTTTTGATGGGGTAAAATAAACCAACACTTTATCCCTTAAAAATCAATTAGAAGGTTCTTTTTGCAATTAGAAGACTCGAGCACTTTTGAGCTTTTTTATATTTTTGGAGCATTGCATGCATCTGTAAATACAATGTAAAATTCAAATATATTTATGATTTTTTTTGGGATGGTCTTGTGCGCGGTACAACAGATCACCTAAGGTACTTGGAGCACAGGATGTGATCTCCTTCATTCTTCCACACTTCTCGATAGTCTGATTCCTTCTTGAATGCAATATTTCCCCATCACTTATTTCCAGTTATTCCTTGCTTGTTAGGTTCCTGGAGCTGAAAGTCTTGTGGTTAGAGTTGTTTCATCTGTGGATAAGAAGCTGGAGGTTAAACCACGTTTTCTGGAAATTTTTCAAGAAGATAATTACCCTATGGAATTTGCTTACAAATCGAAAGTAAGCATTTATTTTAAATATGCATTATGAGCCCCCCCCCCCCCCCCCCCCCCCCCCCCCCCCCCCCCCCACCAACCACACCCACACACTGATCAATCACTTTTTATGAAAATGTTTGCAGGCTGTACTGTTATTCCAGAAAATTGAAGGTGTTGAAGTGTGTCTATTTGGAATGTATGTTCAAGAATTTGGTGCAGACTGTGCTTTCCCTAACCAGAGACGTGTTTATTTGTCATACTTGGATTCTGTTAAATATTTCAGACCTGAGATTAAAACAGTGTATGGAGAGGCATTACGTACATTTGTGTATCATGAAATTCTGGTAATTTGCTTTCAATACTGAGTTTTTATATGACTAGTATGGATTTATCATTTGATCTGGCTGGCCAGAACTGTATAAAAATATTTTATGGGATACTGCTTCATTCATTTTCAGCTAGCAAGCCTAGCAACATACCCAATCTAATATCAGTCCTTGATTACAGATAGGATATCTTGAATATTGTAAACTGCGTGGATTCACAAGCTGTTACATATGGGCCTGTCCTCCCTTGAAGGGTGAAGATTACATCTTATATTGCCATCCTGAGATTCAGAAGACTCCGAAATCAGACAAACTGCGTGAATGGTAAGACCTTAAGTTAGCAACTTCGTTATTATCCATTTAATTCATCTTTTGTTAATGGTATCTTCTACACTCAGGTATTTAGCTATGCTCCGGAAAGCTTCTAAGGAGGGAATTGTCGCGGAGCTGACAAATCTCTACGACCATTTTTTCATGACTATGGGGGAATGCAAGGCTAAGGTGACTGCTGCGCGTTTGCCTTATTTCGATGGAGATTATTGGCCAGGAGCTGCAGAAGATATGATCAATCAACTTTGTCAAGAAGAAGATGATCGTAAGCTTCAGAAAAAAAGCAAGACAAAGAAGATCATTACAAAAAGAGCGCTTAAGGCTGCCGGCCACACTGATCTTAGTGGAAATGCCTCCAAGGATGCTATGTTGATGCAAAAGGTAAATCTCTTCAAATTACACCCATCTGCTCTCTTCCTGTATTGCTCACGCTCCTGTAAATTTCTTATCCATATGCCTGCCAATATTTTACTGGTTGACATATTTACCGTGACCCAATCTTGACAATTGCAGCTTGGGGAAACAATATATCCTATGAAGGAAGATTTCATTATGGTCCATTTACAGTATTCTTGTAGCCACTGTTGCATCCTTATGGTTTCTGGAAGACGCTGGGTCTGCCGTCAATGCAGAAGCTTTTACATTTGTGACAAGTAAGTTGATTTCTGTGACAGTACTGGCCCCCTGTCAAAGCAAATGTGTACTGTTTACATTTGAGTATTCTCTCTGTCTCGGTTTCAGTTTTCAATATTTTGGGTAATCATTTGGTCTATTAAAGCTAGTCAAACAAGGATGCATCTCTTTGTAGCGCAGCCTGAGTTTTTATCTTATAATCTAACCGTTTGTCTTATAATCTAACTGAAACTTGGGCTGCTTGATGGTTGTGATAAATAAGATTTTTTTTAAAAGTATTTGTATTTATGCAGTTTTCTGAAGATGGATGAACTATTAACCCTTATTAAGTTCTTTTATGGAACTGAGTATTTTGTATTGCAGGTGTTACAATGCAGAACAACAACTTGAGGATAGGGAGAGGCATCCTAGTAATAGTAGAGATGTGCACATACTCCATCCGGTAATTACAACCCTTCTATTTAACTATAGCAACCAATAAATGATCTCCTTTTAGTTGTAGTGTTCCTTCTCATCCTTGCTACACTCTTGTGTTTTGTAAAAGTTTATTTTCTTGCACAACAATGGCTACCAGCCATTATTGACCCATGATTACCAATTTCTTATCGAGAATGTTTCGTACAGAATTGGTAGATATGCAACACCAATACATTATCCAACTTTTGACTTCATATCAAAATCAAACATACTTTGACTATGATTTATATCAGAATGTACACTCTCTCCGTTCCTAAATCTCGCCATTGAATAAGATGAATGGTCAATGATGATGTTAGAACTTAGAAATCAACAGCGACAACAATTTAGGAACGAAGGGAGTATATATCTTCTCATGCTTTAGATTCCTGATGTCTATCACGGTCTGTTTGGATCCTTGGAATTGAATTCATTCTAATAATTACAATTTAGACATAGATTAACTAAGCCAATATAGTTGTATATGGAATATATTTGTATATTTATTGTTAGGCATACAAGGGACATACTTATATGTTGAGTTTCATTTCTATTGTAGGAAAGCGAGTTGAAGAGTGTGCTATAAATTGAAGAATAGAATTATAGCATAATGATCTATAGAATCCATTTCCATCTCCCACCCTATGGATTTGAGATAGGCTTATTTGTAAGCTTGGGAAAGTTATGGAATGTCAAATCCCAAACTAAGTAACCTAATTCATTATATAGATTTCAATTCCTCAAAAATGAAGGGATCCAAACAACCCCTTAGTGTATTCAATTGAACATTGTCAGGGAGATGTTAAACAATAGACAGCTAACATTTGACTTGATTTTCACTATTCAGGAGGATATTGTTGGTGTGCCCAAAGATACAAAAGATGAAGATGACATCCTAGAAAGCGAGTTTTTCGACACCAGGCAGGCATTCCTCAGTCTTTGTCAAGGAAACCATTATCAATATGACACCCTTCGCCGCGCTAAGCATTCATCAATGATGGTGTTGTACCACCTACATAATCCAACTGCTCCGGCATTTGTCACCACATGCAACGTCTGCTCTCATGATATTGAAACTGGTCAAGGGTGGCGATGCGAAGTTTGCCCAGATTTTGATGTATGCAATGGTTGTTATAAAAAAGGAGCAGTCAATCATCCTCACCACTTAACAAACCATCCATCAACCATGGACCGTGAGGCCCAAAGTGTTGAGGCTCGACAATTACGTGTCCAGCAGGTAAGCCTACCTACAAGTGTTAAGATATCAGTTTGTTATTTAGTTGTGTAAAACAATGGTACATGTTTATATACTTGACACTTATCCAACTTATAATCTTCATTTCTTTTACTGTATAGTCTATTGGCAGCAGCTTAGTTACCTTCATTTATTGATAGTAAAACTTTATAAATTTGAAAAAGTAGAAGCAATTCTATGGTGTTTTCAGTACTTAAACCATGAACATGAAAATGAGCGCCCATTAAATTATCAAATCATGAACATTATTGTTTCATTGTTGTTGATAGATCAAGTTCCAGACTATCAATAATTTTTTCCCCATGGTGATGCAGCTAAGGAAAATGCTTGATCTGCTGGTACATGCCTCGACTTGCCGCTCTGGTAGCTGTCAATATCCTAACTGCCGGAAAGTCAAGGGACTTTTTCGTCATGGGATGCAATGCAGGATACGTGCTTCAGGAGGGTGTGTCCTTTGCAAGAAAATGTGGTACATGCTTCAGGTTCATGCTCGAGCTTGCAAAGATTCAAGCTGCACTGTGCCGAGGTGCAGGTATGTTGTGGCTTCTTTTTTTTTTCACCCAGTCCTTGTTGTACACAGCCCTATATTTTTTGTGCTTGTGCATAACATTTTGGGCATGTTTGGTTCATTGCCACACCAAAGATATGGCATGTCACAATTTCTTTGGTAAATGTTTGTTTCTTTGCCAAAATTGTGGCTTGCCACATTTGTACCCCACTTGTCATTGTCTCATATTCTTGCCAAAGTTTGCCAAAAGTGTGGTGAGCAAATTGTTCACCAAACTTTTGGCGAAGAGTTTGGAAGTGAACCAAACATGCCCTTTATCTGCAATAACACTTGATTACTTGTGGAAACCAAACAGGGATCTCAAAGAGCATCTTAGAAGGTTGCAACAACAGTCTGATTCCAGGAGGAGGGCTGCTGTAAATGAAATGATGAGGCAAAGAGCAGCGGAAGTGGCAGCAAATGAGTAGTTGCATCACTACAGGGTATACACTGGAAAGAAGATAGGAAGTATGCTGGTTTGCTGTCGCTCCAAAACAAGAAGCTTGGGATGAATGATTATAGGATGTAGGTGAGAACTGCTTCGCATGGATTCCTACAACAAAGGGTCTTGAGCATTCTCTGCCTATGGTTAATGAATAGGCTTGGGAGCCTGCCTTTTTTCTGAAGAGTTGTGGGGTGCAGCACCAGGTTGAAACTGGTTGCATGACTGCAACCCCCCCACCCCCCACACACACCACACCCCCCAGTTCTAACAAGCATCCACCCTGCTTACTGTGCTGATATTCATCAGGTCGTCGACAGGATGCAACCATTGGAGTGCAGTGATTCTTTTATTTGACCTGTACTAGACCTTGTGCTGCTTGCTGATCGTGTACAGTAGGTCTGGACAGTGTCTTATGTTGATCAAAATTTGTTTTTGTAGTTGTTTCCCTCTCCAGTTTCTTAAGGGAGAAGAGGGATATAGGGAAGCAAAAAAGGGGAAAAGGGGGATGGCCATCGGACAAGTATTGTTTGTTTATTTATGCCCCCCCCCCCCCCCAACATTTTGTAGAACAGAACTTTTCTAAAGTATAGAGGAAAGTAAATTCTGCATTTCTTGGAGCCGCACCTGCTTCTCCACCACTACGGTGATTTTGCTCTTTTGGGTGTGTTTGTTCTAGTTGGCTGCGGCTGCTTGTTTGTACAGTGAAAAACTAGTTTGATTCTGCAGCCGCAACCAAAAGCCGCAGCCGAAGCCCAGGCAAACGAACGGGCCCTCTGTTGCTGGTGACCAGAGAGCGTCTTGGTGACTTGGTTCATGAAATTTTTCTGAGTTTCTTTCTTAATTTTTTTTAGCCTACACTGTTGCTAGGAAATGCTGTTAATATCTTATTGCCCAGTGGGATTGTGAAAACCTATTTTTTTCAAAAGTTGAGGCCAGTGGTGGTCGTATATTTTCATGGCTCCGTGAAAATGCTGTCTGTGAACGAAGAGAGGCTCTTGCATTTTTTTTAAACAATATCCATTAAGGCTTCATTTGGAACGCAGGAATTTTACATAAATTTTACAAAAATTTCAAAGAAATTAGTTTAAGTTTACAAAAAAAAACGAAGAAAATGAAAAAAAAAAAATCCTATGTTCTGAAGGAGGCTAAACTTATGGCCAGTGCAAGTCGGCGGGCACTAAGTAAGCTAACAAGATCTGGTACAGAATCCGGTCACATCACAGCATCACCTGGCACTAATTCTCCACCAACCTTGTACTAAACAGAACGCGAACCAACTGTATCGTCAGCCAGGACTGACTGTGATCAGGTTCACGCAGAACTGAACTCAAGCCACCAACGAGACGTGACGCCGCGGCGGCCACGTCGAGCCATCGCGACGCCCGCAGGCGGCCACGATTCCTCTCCCGCGCCACGCTTTCCGCGCGTCACACCTGAATTTCCATCGCGTTCGTCAACATCAGTCTCTGCCTGCCAGGAGAGTCCCACCACTGCACCACGACCTCCCTGCAATGGAAGCCACACCCTGACCAAGCAGCCGACGCCGCTGCCACGCGAGCGCCTCTCTTTCCACACGTGCGATCGAGCCCGGAAGAGTGAGAAGCGCCGTGAATTTTCGTGGCCAGCAAAAATCTTCCGCAGATTCTTCCTCTTCCGGACCCTTGATAAAATCAAGAATCTGTCGGGGACAAGAACGTGCGCTCACTGCTCGATTCGGCTCATGGCTGCTATGGCGGCATCCCACTGCGCGTCTTCTTCCTCAGCCTTCCTTGGCCTGCGGCTCATTAACAGTGACCGGCGTTACGGTAATTCGTGCTCCTTCGTTGCCAATGCGAAGCCGGCGCCGGTGTCCGCCGCGCTCGACAAGGAGACTGGGGCCGCGAAGCCTCGGGGGCCCCGGAACCGCCGGTCGAGAAAGGCGACCAAGTCTGGCTCCACCGCGCTGCTTGCCCCCTACGAGTCGGCGGATGCCAAGAACGGGTCCCCGGAGGCCGAGGAGGCGGTGAACGGCGTCGGCAAGGGGATGTTGGCGCTGGACGACGTGATCGTGAACCCAGTGGGGCTGGGCCGGCGGTCCCGTCAGGTGTTCGACGAGGTGTGGCGCAAGTTCTCGCGGCTTGGCCAGATATCCAGCGCCTCCGCCGCCGCCGTGGCTGAGCAGGATCCGACCGTCCTCTTCCGCGGCGGTCCAATGTGCGACTTTACAGTGCCCGGCGCGCAGGACACTACCGTCCTCGTCGTCGGCGCCACCAGCCGTATTGGCCGCATTGTCGTCCGCAAGCTCATGCTCCGTGGATACAACGTTAAGGTCACCCCAACACCTTTGAACTCATACAAGAAAAGGACTAATAATACTGCCTACCTACTTCATCCCTATTTTCCTTTGAAGCCTCCATGTTCTAATAAACTCATATGCAACTTTACAACAGGCATTAGTTAGAAGGAATGACCCAGACGTGATCGATATGCTTCCAAGATCTGTGGATGTTGTGGTTGGTGATGTCGGTGATCCCTCCTCTGTCCATGCTGCCGTATCAGGTTGCAACAAGGTGATTTATTGCGCCACTGCACGGTCAACTATCACAGGAGACCTTAACAGGGTCGATAACCAGGGAGTGAGGAATGTTACCAAGGCCTTCCAGGTAATATTTTTAGAATTCTTATGCCCCCC
>BCLF01000045.1:1927972-1938951 GCA_001602275.1 Zoysia japonica | reverse complement strand
CCCCCCCCCCCCCCCCCCCCCCTCAAAAATCATGCTGCTAAACCTTTTTTATGGCACTTTGGTTGCACCAGAGTTATTCAATGGACTGTCATCTGTTATGCAGGATTACTACAATCAATTGGCTCAGTCAAGGGCTGGCAAGAGCAGCAAGAGCAAACTCTCTATTGCGAAATTTAAGTCTGCCAAATCTGTCAAAGGATGGGAGGTCCGGCAGGGATCTTACTTCCAGGATATATATCCTTCTAGATTTGATGGAGGCACCGATGCCACATTTGAATTCTCAGAAAGTGGACAAGCCGTTTTCTCAGGTATCACTTGCATCATGGCATGCTTTCAAAAGTAATACTGTAGACATCCATTTTTACTCTATGTTAAATTTCTTACTAGGATTTTTTCATTTCAGGGTTTGTTTTCACAAGAGGTGGCTACGTTGAGATATCTAAACGGCTTTCACTTCCCCTGGGTTCCACTTTAGACAGGTATCATGAGCTTTTGTTTTCTTTTTTCAATTTTAGATCATCACACGTTCTTGACTTGTGTGTATTAACTTTATATTGCATCATTACCTGAAGATATGATGGCTTGCTTCTTTCGGTGGGCGGAAATGGAAGATCATATGTTATTATTCTCGAGACTGGTCCGCTGGCTGACACCTCACAAAGTAAGAAGTATTTTGCTCGGATGAACACAAAAGTAGGGTTTTGTAGGGTAAGTGGCATTTTGATGAATATCCTGCTGTATGCAATAGTACTTGTTTGTGAGCTGCTACCTAGGGAACCTAATATGGAATAAATTCTTGCTCTGTGCAGATAAGAGTGCCCTTTTCGGCTTTCAGACCAGCAAACCCACAGGATCAGCCACTTGACCCTTTCCTTGTGCACACCCTAACCATCAGATTCGAACCCAAAAAGCAGGTTAGTACTGCAGTTTACTGCCTTCATTATTCCGAAGTTACTGAATTTGCTGGCATGGCAGTTACCCACCAAATCTTGTTTGCAGAGACATGGTGATTCATTCCAGGAAGGTAGTGATCCCAGGAACTTTGAGCTGAAAATGGAATTTATAAAAGCTTTACCTGTAAGTTTTCATTTCGTGCATGCTAGCTGTACTTATCATGTTTGTTGCATTATTTTTTCATCTTTCCCTCATATTTACTGGAATCGTCTTTTTCAGGCAGGGCAAGAAACAGACATTGTACTGGTCTCCTGCACAGGTTCTGGAATTGAACCTAACAGGAGAGAACAAGTGCTCAAAGCAAAACATGTAACCACTGTTCACTTCGCAATACTAGTACTAACATCTAAGACTGTTATTTTGATGCACACCTAATGCAAAAAGGCTAATCATTCTGCTAGGCCGGAGAGGATGCACTGAGGAAATCCGGCGTTGGATATACAATTGTGCGTCCAGGTCCACTGCAGGAAGAACCTGGGGGTCAACGTGCCTTGATCTTTGACCAAGGGAACAGGATCTCTCAGGTACCATGGCATTTCGCGTATCCTGTCGTAGGATTCAGATGGTAACCAGTTGCAGTACATGCTATAACCAGTAGTATCTGACTTGCAATGCAGGGCATCAGTTGCGCTGATGTAGCAGATATTTGCGTCAAAGCGTTGCACGATTCAACGGCGAGGAACAAAAGCTTCGATGTAAGATACAGTACCCTTGTCATGTCCAATAAATTACTGACTCCGTTCTAAAATATAAGCATTTTTAGTTAAGATAAAGTCAAACTCTTTTAACTTTTACTAAAAATATTTAAAATTACGTACTTTCTAATATAAAAATATACTTTTTATGAAAGCTTGTTTCGTGATGAATAAAAAATATATAATTTTTATATGATAAAATATTATTAATTACACATTATCAGTAGTCAAAGTAATAAAAAATTTGACTTTGACTAAAATTAAAAATGCTTATATTTTAGAATGGAGGGAGCAACAGTTAATATCACAATGGTAAAGTTTCCCTAACTCTGAGCCATCATTTCCTAATTTGTTCAGGTGTGCTATGAGCATGTTTCAGAACAAGGAAATGAGCTCTACGAACTTGTAAGTCTCAAGCCGAAAACTATTCTAGTGCTACTACGTTCCAGTTCATGTTGCTGTTTAATCCGATTTACGAAACGAATTCGCTGCTCCTGCAGGTTGCCCATTTGCCTGACAAGGCGAACAACTACCTTGCGCCAGCCCTCTCAGTTCTGGAGAAGAACACATGATTTCTTCCTGTGGTGTGATACGGGTCGCCTGCTGGTGAATTGTGTATAATACGACAGCCCTGATGTACAAACGTGTCTGGTGCCGTGCGGCATCCACATGGTGCCTCGCTCTTTTATAGGCAGCAACAGCAACAGGGCACAAATTTGGGGCAGCAGTTCCGTTGGTGTCCGACTTCATACCGAGTGGCGAGTTCTTTGCTCCCCAATGTGAAGTTGCAAGCATGTACTCACTCCATTCTTTTTAACTGATGTCATCGTTGACTTTTAAATTAAACTTTAATCATTTGTTTTATTCAAAAAAATTAATAAATTTTGTATATTTTGATATAATTTGATTTATCATTAGAGTTATTTAAATCACAACTTAAAATTTTACACATTCAAGCAATTTTTTTTTAATAAAACGAATGATCAAAGTTAAATTTAAAAGTCAATGGCGACATCAATTAAAAAACAAAAAACAGAGGGAGTAAATGGTTTTGAATGAGAAAATGAAAGGGGAAAGAAGTTGGGAAGAGTTCAGTGCTGTATGAAGAACAGAGCAGCTGACTTTCATTCTTCAGTACTACTTCCTACGTTATTAAAATGTTATCGCCGTTGAGTTCGACATTAACTTTAACTATTTGTTTTATTAAAAAAATTAATGAATATTATATTTTTTTTGTTATAATTTGATTTATGATAAAGTAGTTAGAATCATGAGTTATAATTTTAGACATTTAAATTAATTTTTTAAATAAGACTAATAGTCAAAGTTGATGTTTGAAGGCGAATGACGACAACAATAGAGGGAGTAATTACTAAGCAATTGGTCCTACTAGTTGAATTTGGCCGTTGAAACGAAGGTATAATGAGGTGTGTGCTTAACCATTTTATTTGGTTGTTCATGCGACCCAGTTGGGTGGTTCGTGGTTGATGCTGAATGTTAGTGGGAAAAGAATAAGAATGTTCTTATTCGATCTCTGTTGAGATGGAAGAAAAGATAGAATTGCACATACACCTTCACGTGGATTTTTTTTTTCTCATTGTTATTAAAAATAAAATATACTAACTCTATCTCAAAATAAGTGTTTGTTTGGGTTTCGTATTATCTATGACCAATAATTTCTATATATTTGATTAACTTTAAAAACCTAGTATTTCTACTTTTAAATTCTTCATTAAAAATATTTTCACAATATATATTTTTATATATTAAAATTAATTTATTTTGTAAAAATCATTAGTCAAAGACAAATTTAATTAAACTTAAATAAACACTTGTTATGGAAGTACTACTCGTAGTAAAAACTGCTTGAGCCCGCAAACAATTATTAAAAAAGGAAAACAACAGGATGGGTAAGAGATCCATTCATCGCTGCTCCTGCTGCTGCATGGGCTGGGCCTGAGAATGGGCCGCGGTCTTGTAACCTGCTGCCTGTACAGAGGTAGAGGACGCCTCCGCCGCTAGCCATGCCATCACTGGTGGCAGCCTGGCAGGCTGGCAGCGCCCGCGCACCGTTGACCGGTCAAACTGTAGTCCAGTATTCCTACACACCTTCCCTCCCTGTGTCGAAGGAAGAAAAGGGACTGCTCGGCGCTGTTGGTTCCTTCTTCATTGGTCGTTGCAATTTCTACCGTGCACGAGAGTTGCCTTGCCTTGGCTTTGGTGGTTGCCCTGCCCACCTGCAACCGGCAGCGCAGCCACTCCTCTTCCTCCTCCCTGCTACTACCTGTGGTAGTAGATCCACCTCGGCTCAGCACACCGGGCTCCTTCTCGCCTTGGGAGCAGGAGGCCAGGGAGGATGAGCGGCGACGCCAACGGCGAGGAGGCCCGGCAGCAGCAGCAGCCGCACCCAACGCGAGACGAGGAGGAACCGGACCGGGACGAGGAGGAGCGGCAGCAGCCAGGCCAGCAGGGACCGCCGCAGCGCGGCCTCGGCCAGAGGACTGCCTCCACGCCTCCCTCCGGGCAGCAGCAGCCGCCGCCGGTGGCGATGAGGAACGTGGGGTATGTCGGCAAGCACCGCCTCTCCGCCGCCATCGCACGCCTCGACCAGGAGCTCCAGTCGCTCCAGGTGCGCGCCTCTCTCTCTCTCTCTCTCTCTCTCTCTCTCTCTCTCTCTCTCTCTCCTGACGAGTGACGAGCAACTTTCACGCCCTCTCCCATGGATCCGATCCTACTTTCATTTAGTAGTAAAACCGGAGTCAACAGCCCGTTATGCCGCTTCCTGTGGTCAGGAAACGCGATCTAGATCTTGTCCTGTGCGAAGAAACCCATGGTTTTCCTTTTTAATCGATTGTCCCTGCGCATCCTACATTACCATAGGATCACCTGCGCCTGCTGGCTCCGTAAGAAGGGAAAATAGAATTTGCTTCCTTAATGTTTTGGTGATTGTGTTATTGGTTCGGGAACTGATAAATAACGTTTCATTCTAATCTCATTCTATCTAATTAGGGGGTGTAATAAGACAAATGGTGATACTGTGAAATTTACATCCAGGACGGCAGTATATTTCTGCTGCAGAAGGATTGACTCTATCATGATTGATAAGTGACCAGCTTAATTTCTGTTCAGTGCTAGTCTGTAGTATTCTGCTTAGTAATCTGCGGGGCGCTCTGACAATGCAAAAAAAATTGTATTCCTTATCTTCACTTATATTCTCTTTGACCCTTTCGTAATATTGCAAAGATTTTTAGTGGCTGATAGTAGTTATCAACTAATAGGAGGGACATCTGGCATGGGCAAACTAGTCTAACTTTCACCGCATCTGTGTTAACACTTTGCATTTGCTGCCCACATAATATTCCCTTGAGGTATTTGGAAAATACATAAATTTTTTAAACTGAAACCTATATGACCGAACCACTGACAGATAATTGCATCTCTTAGTGAATAGTAGTGCCAATCAGTCAATGTTTTCTGGAACCTGATATCAATCAGACTAGACAGGATCATGATTTGACAATCTTTTATGTCAATGATTCATCGACAAATTTATTTCACAAGGTCAGTTGAGAACATTTAAGAAGGCAATTATTATGTCTGGTTAGAACCATGTTGCTGTTGGAGTTTTGGCTAATACTCCTCTCATCACAATCCATGCAAACCAGCTTGCGAGTGGAGAGATTTCATGATTAACCAGCAACTTTTGGGACAATGTTTTGCTATGACTTCAGTTATTAGCATGATCTTCCATGATAATGTTCAAATATCATGCAGGATGAACTGAATGAGCTTGACACCATGGAACCTGCATCAGCTGCATGTCAAGAGTAAGTAGATTGGAGTATAGCATTTGTTTACCAGTCCACTTCATTTTTTTCATTTATTGATTATTGATTTGTATCATCCTCTTTGAACAAGCCAGGGTCATCACGAGCACAGAAGGAAAACCAGACCCACTTCTTCCAATGTAAATGCTAATCTTCAGATATTCTGCTTTTTGTTTCAGCCACCTTATCCTGCGAAATCCCTTACCATAGTACAAGTGCTCATGTAACCATCATCTTTGCAGCACCAGCGGTCCAGAGAACTCTTCTTGGGACAGATGGTTTCAGCGGGTCCGCAGCTCTCGCAGTAATAAATGGTGGGCATCCAAAGGCTCTGATTTCTCCTAGCCAAGGCAAGAGACCCTAAACAGGTTGTGTGCAGATTAAATCCACACAACTGCGTTTTTTATGCATTGGTAACATTGCAACACTATACAGCACTTCATTTGCAGTTTGGCTCACAGAACCTGGATAACTTTGGAGAGAGTTGTGTGTAGTAATCCCTAACAAGAGCATTGATGTATCCAACATCCGAGCAGATTGTTGTTGACAAGATAGTCTGAACATTATTTACCCACAGGGTCTGACCTCTGTCGGGTTCTGATGGCTATGTATTGTCACATGATTCTCACAAACACGACTCGTTAACTGATTAACAGTTAACATTAACCATGGCCTTATGAAAATTAACAGTTAATTGATTTTATTTTTCCTTTTGGGAAGCTCGAAATACCTCCGCCCCTTACAATAATTGTATTATTCGTCATATTTATTTTATGTTATGTTGTTGGATCCTGGGTGATGTGCATTTGCATGATGTGGCTGACACTTCGCTGAACAGCGACATTGCATATCTCGTGTTCTAGATTTTATGATTGTCCTCTGATTTGTGTAGTGGCATTATATTTTCATCATTGCTGCAAGCGGATACATGCTTATTTTATTTTTCACGATTGATACTTGAAAATGCATTGAATATTCTTATCTTGTGGTTATGTCAACCTTATTACAGTACATTCTGGTTATGTAATTTGATGTCGTATGCGATTGTATATAACTATGATGAATCGTGTTAAGGGATAATGGCATAAAATGGTTGATTTGCCAGCCATCATGTTATTGGATTTATGTTTCCTTGCAATTTGAATAGGTTGCTTAAGTTGCCATGGAACCCATTTCTAGTGTCTTGATCTTTTTAATTCACTACAGAGTCACATGGTATTGAAGTCTAGTACCCTAGTGCTTGTGCACTTTTTTGTCTTTTGCTAATAGAATGATAGAATCCCCTGGTACTGATGTTTATTTCATGGCAAAGCAGATCATATTTGTGATCTATTTCATACGTAGTTTTAGATGTCATTCTTGCATTGTGGTAGAGAGAAGTTGTAGTTTAGTTTCAAATGTTGCACTTGCACCTGCTTATTTAACACTCACTTATCATCAACCACATCATTGGAAACTTTCTGAATCGTATCCAATACTTCGCAAACAATGGACTCTCATGTCACAACAACCACAATCCAAGTTTTCCTGTTTCTTTCTTTTGTAAACAATAATAAAACTGCATATTAGTATGCATTGTTTTGCATGGTAATATTATAGGTTCTTTGGAGTGATGTCTGGAATTCATTTGTGAGCCTTTTGTATTTGATTTCAAGCAATTCAGAGCTGCTTCTCCACATTTTTTTTGTTTCCGCCCTTGCTCTTCATGGTTCTTTCACAAGCTTCCTTCTTGAACCTCTTGGTTTCTGAGCCATGGTCATGTATATTACTGGGTGTTTTTTGAAGTCATATCTGTTTTAAGCCACACATTTGGCCTTCCACAATATTTGCGTGGGTTTTTTCTATGCTTGCTTTTCTCGATATGAACTCATCAAGTTCTATCTTGCTGATGGTTCCAGAGATGCCCTACTAAAGTATTCCTTGCTTTCGCAGTTATAATTTGGACTGTGACAATTGCAACGCTCATCCAGTGGTGCTAGTCTCAAAACCCTGGAGGATTAAGCGGCGTACATAATATCCATGTTTTTATAATTCGTTTCCTGGATGTAATAATGTGATCGTGATTTACTTACCTCCCTTTGGTAAAATAGTGGAAGTTGGTTTTCTGGTGGTGAGATGCGTATTTGTAGGCCCACATGGTAAGTGCGCATGAGCTACACGCGAATCTGTTACTGCTGTTGCACTTTCTATTTGGTCTAAATAAATAATTAGGAATGTCTTGGTTAGCGGACTGTTAACAGTTTACTTTTTTTAACGACTGTTAACAGGTCACTGTTAAGCTGTAATATGATCCGCTAATGGGCTGAGGCCAAAACACTAGGGCGTTAATGGGCTTCCATCAAGTACACATCTGTTAGCAGGCCGCTAAAAGGCTGCCTTAAATAAAGTTCTGCTGGGCCATTAATGGACTGTTTTGGGTTCGTTACGTGGGCTGTTGACGTCAAGTACGGCAGTTAGTGCGCCAACAGTGGGCTGCCTTCATCCGTTAGTACGGCCATTGATGGCCTATTTTGCGTTGGTTAGTGGGCCGTTATTGGCTGTTTGCATCGGTTGGCCATTAATGGATTGGTTGTAGACCGTTACTCGGCCGTTAGTGGGTTGCTTGTCGTCGGTTAATGGGTTCTTAATGAGCTGCTTGTTGTCGCTTAGTGGGCCGTTAATGGGCTGCTGGTCGTCTGTTAGTGGGCCGTTAATGGGCTGTTTGTCAGGTGTTAGTGGGCCGTTAATGGGCTGTGTTCGTCGCAAAGTGGGCCGTTAGAAAGCTGCTTTGATAAGTAGGCCGTTAATGGGCTATTTGCGTCGATTAGTAGGCCGTTAATGGCTTTATTTTGCGCCTCTTAATGGACCGTTAGTGGGCTTCTTTTGTCGGTTAGTGGGCCGTTCGTGGGCTACACTACGTCTATCACTGGGCCGTTAGTGGGCGGCACTATGTCAGCTATTGGGCTGCTTTACTCGGTTACTGGGCAACTAGTGGGCTTTTGATGACTGTTTCAAATTCTTTTCGTGGGCTTTTGATGGGCGGCCCGGAGCCACTCAACGAACGGCTTGGCATTCTTCAGCACCTGGGAGTTCCTGCCAGCAGCTACAGCCGAAGCTTGCCTAGATGTCCTGAATCAGTACATCAGTCGATCGGAACTGCATCGAGAGGCCACGTATATACAATGCACTCAGCCATATTTACAATTTTAAACATCTTCGATCGTTGAAGCTGCTTACATTTCTATCATGCTACAGTTTGCTCCGTGAAAAATCAATCCTGGAAGATTATGACCACCCCAGCACTCTAACGCGAATGTTGCTTAATTCGGCCATATTACAGGTAGACGACTACAATCCTACTTAACATATCTAAATTCCTGGTATAAGTTAGAAGCCGGGACGCTGCTCTTGGCCAATTTGGCATTAGCGGGTGTCCACTTGGGCAGAACCCTGCCAGAAGCCACCGGCTTTTGGACGCTACACAGATCGTCGTCCAGTGCTTCAAATCCATCCAGATCAGCGTCCAAGCACCGACCGTCGTTGACCATGCTCGCCGCATCGTACACAACCTGCTTGGGGGTGCTCCGCGTCTTCGCAGCACGCTTCTTGGATTGAACCGTGCGATCTTCGAAATCATCGCCGTTGCTTAACGCAGTAGTGGTGCAGCCTCTTCTCTTCTTTGCGGCCTCGGTGTGCTCGTTGCTGCCGCTGCTCTTCCTCCTCGGATTTGGGTGTTTGCTTAGGAAATCCTCTATCGTTGCAAGCACCCGGTCCCCGTACTTCTTGACCTTCGCCCTGAAATCAAGTATGTTATAAACGAGTATATAGTTCTACTACCTCTACATCTGAATATAAGAGGTGAAAAGTGTATTACTTGCCAACACCATTTATCTCCAAAAGTTCCTCTTTTGTTCTTGGAACCCGTATGCTCATTTCTCTCAATGTATCCGTCCTGAAAATGGAAATGTAATAATGTCAGAATCAGCCGGTGCTTACCTGGCAGAAGCTATGCCTAACAAATAGCTTACTTGAATATGTGGTATGCCTGGCATCCTTCACTGCACTCATCCATTATCCGATCTCTAAGGAAAACTAAAGCGTCGAAGAGCATCGATGCAAGATGCTGCAAAAAATAAAAGATATTGGAACAGGAGGCAAAACATATAATGACTGTTCCCACATCATCTGCACCAATCTGGATGTCAGTTTATGTTTTTACCTCATCCACTTCATTTTGCTGTTGCACACTCTTACTGATTTGTGGAAATGATGATTTTTCAAGTTTTCCCATTTTGGGGGCATTCTCAGAGGTAGGGAACCTGCAAGATAACAGAATTAGGATATTATCACATGAATAAAATATCCGTTCAGATATGGAAGATTGAAGTACAAATTACACCAGCTCAAAAGGAAACCATGATATAAATGAGATAGTACAGGAATGCATACATGGAGCAAGAACGTGCATGACTTAACCAAAGACATATCAGTACACTAAATATCAGGTATAAAGGAGCATGGGACAGCGCACTCCATTGTGTCTAATACTTGATAATTATAAATTTCCTGTTTCCGCCTTTCAATTCAAGTCAACAAAGATTCATTTGATACTCTAAATTTACTGCAGCATTAGGATGAAATTGTAGGAAGATGATATTTGCAAACCACTATAAGCCTGCTCATTGATAAGGTCATAGGCAGGACAGCTGATCCATTTAACATGGATAGACCGCTACTTAGCACCTAATCCTGATCAATTTATAGGTGGTCAACAGTATATCATGAACTATGAATGCTGATGGTGGCCAATGTAATATCCAGTAAGCAACCAAATTCTAGCCAAACTCAAAAGGCCCTAGATCAGTCAGGATATGGAAAATGTTAATACCTAAATACTACTACTCCATATGTTTTATGCTGGCAATAAAAAAGGGAAGCCCGATGTAAAATCCCACTTTGAATAAAGATGCAAAATTTCCAAGTTTGGAAATATGGAACCGAGCTCTAGAACAATTTAAAATGACTCGAGCCGAATTTCCAAATTTCATTTGAAATTCAAATTTCAAAAATGAATTCAAAACTTTTAAAAGAAATATTGTGAAGAAAAATACTCTCTTGGATCGTCTTGTAAAGAATTGAATTTTAGAAATTTTTGTAAAATTTTATTCAAAAGTTAAATGGCCCAAATAAATCATTTCCCTCCAAATGATTAACTGTTTTCAAAATTTTATGGAATAAAATTTATTTGGAATTTGAACTTGGGCCCAAAATAAAAGTTGTTCATCTCGAAAAGTTCTGCCCCCCAGCAAAATTTCAAGATTTTTTAGAGCTCGGGAAGGTGTGTTTTCAAGCAGAAACAGTGCAGCACAGAAAATCATCAGAGAAAAACCGGGAAAAAGAAAATTTTCCGCGGGGCCCTCCTGTCAGCCGCACTCCACCGCCTTCTTCCTCCAGCCGACAGCGCCGGTGCCAGCTGCCGCGCGCGAGCTTTCTCCGCCCCGCATGCGCGCCAGGCGACCCGGAC
>BCLF01000045.1:1907073-1926783 GCA_001602275.1 Zoysia japonica | reverse complement strand
CGCCGCCATGGCCGGCGCCCGGCTCGGCTTTCCCCACACGCGCAACCGCGCGGCGTGCGAGCGCGCGAAGCCGGGCATGTGGCCCGGTGTAGCCTGCCCTTGTTGGGCCGAAAGCTTCGGCCCATTGGGTGGTTGAGCCCAAAAACATGGCTGAAATTTATTTAATTAATTAGAAATGCTTTCAAAATTGTAAAATTTATAGAAAATTCATTTTTGCTCAGAAAATTATGAGATAAATTTTGTTGGAATCCTCTCAACTAGAACTATATTCTGGATCTGACTAATTTCTATTTTATGCATTAAAATAATTTAATTAATTCAGATCATTTAATATAAAAAAAATGCATTACTATATTTTCAGCATATAAAAATATTATAAAATTTACTTTCTGCTTATTTATTTAATCTTTATTGGTTTGAAAAAATATTATAATTTATTTTGGTAAAAATAATTTTATAAATAATTTATTCCATGTATCTAGTATTTAAATTAATATAAATCTATTTGTTTTCAATAAATTCTGGAAAATTCTGAAAGAATTCGAAAATATTTTCCTTTATATTATGAAAGCTTTAAAATTTGTTTTATGTCTTCAAGAACCATATTAAAAGAGTTTATAATTATATTTAATTATTTGCTTTCCAAATTCATGTGTTGTTACTAAAAGGGTTTTTATATTCATTGTATACACATCGTTTCATATACGATCTAGGGAAAACAAGGAGGAGATCGGGGAGTTTTATCAAGAGGTTCAAGAAACCCCGATTGATGCCGATTTCGTAGCTGAGGAATCTAACATTAATCAAAGCCCCGACAAGCTCTGGTGCATTATCCTGTTTTTAAATTATTTACTTTCATCACCTTAGATGATTAGTTTGTAATGTGCACTAAATGACTGGAGTTGATTGAAACCGTAATTGCATTATAGAATTTTACCTTGGGTTAGCATTTTGGTACAGGTAACTCGATGTAGAGCTAAGCTAATAATTCTTTTAACGGTAGAAGTCGAGTGAATAAATCTTCACTCGCGAGCTATAGGATTGGTACGGGATGGATTATCTTGTCATATGAAATAAATTGGAGACCGGGCAGAGAAGTAGACGATAACACAGTATGTGTCCATTGCGAATGCATAGACAATGTGTTGTAACTCTGTCTATGTCGATTAAAAACCGTTTGTTGTCGACCCTATTGAGAACAGTACTGATTACATACTGGCTCTATGGGCCCCAGGAAACTGATGTAGCCTGATTTGCGTAGTGACTGGACGTAACCGAACCTCTCTTCTGGAGATGATAAATAGGAGAGCTTTGGTGCTAACCATAAATATATCCGATGTGGTTATCACATGGAGAACCACTGCTCGGGAGAGGTGAGCATCGGACCAGCATTATGTATCATTGACACGAAAGGTTGCCATGTACGGCTTTCGGGAAGCGCGTACATGTCGTGTAATCAGGTTTCTCCAGCTGGATGTAAATCGATTCGAATCGCTGCCCCTCACAGCAACGAGTACCACTTGTCTCTTTGAGTCACATCGTAGTAAGGAGTTAATTAATATGGAATATGATTATGTTTGATCTCTCAAAAACTTTTTGCCATTTTGTATGATATAGTTTTAGTGCAAATTAAACTTATTATTTCATAACTTAATATGCCGCTAAAACATGAAAGTAAGGATTTGCTCACAGTGTTATCTTTGCAAATAGCCCTCCCTGTGAGTCAACCTTCTCATATTTTCTTGGAGTCGGCCGTAGTTGGCCATGTTGACGGGTAAGACTTGCTGAGCATTTGAATGATCAGGGCTTGGCTCTTTGTTGTTTTTGTTGCAGGTGTGTTTCTCTCTCTCTCTACAATTCCAATGGAAGACCTGCTCGCCGAATTGTATGATTGGTGTCTGCTGCTAGAAGGTGCACCGTATGGGCACGATGCATTTTTTGCTTAGACTTCAGAATTCCCTGTAGTTATTTCAGGTTGTCGCTTCCGCGTCTTTAAAATCTTTGTTTTATAAATCTAAACAACAATTTGTTTTATATTTTATCATGCTTGAGTTGTACTGTTGGTACTCGGTTCGTCGAGTGACACCGATAAGATCCTGTGGTCGATAGAACATCTTTTTCGAGAGGCGGTCTGTCACACCCGATGCACATAGTTCCCGCTTGCGCAGGTTCAGAGGAATAGGAGTCTGACCACTTTGGGTCTTTTGAACGCAGCTTTCTCTACATTTCTGCAAGAGGCTGTTTCCAGGCTCTAAACCTGTGACCTCATGTTCTATGTTGACAATGCTTTAGTAAAATTTTGTTCTAGGGAGGAGCATAAAAAATATACGGAGTTACAGGCATACACTCCTATCACATATTAAGTACACACCTTTCTGGAGAAGGTAGAAAATGAAAAAGGACTTATGATTCAATGAAAGACCAAAAGGTGTTATTTCTATAGAAACAGAACCAAATTTGAAGAATCTAGTGTATGTGATTAGTACATGCAAAAAGCAGAAAACTCACTTTAGGACAATTCTTTGCTTGCCAGAACGAAGATCACTAGCTTTCAGATGATTAGCCTGCATAATTTTTTTTTTATAAAAAAAAGAGATCATGAAGCAAATATGGGTTAGACCAAGTATGCTAGTTGAGGGCGCAAACGAAAAATAGTATATATTTATCTCACAAATAAAGCAACTAAGACACATCAAGTACTTTTCACCTTTACGACAGATGATACTGATCCATACGCGTTGTCG
The DNA here is from genome assembly GCA_001602275.1 of Zoysia japonica. NCBI lineage: Eukaryota > Viridiplantae > Streptophyta > Magnoliopsida > Poales > Poaceae > Zoysia > Zoysia japonica. The sequence continues at coordinate 1,924,039 of BCLF01000045.1, read as the reverse complement.
CACTTTTTGATATCCTCGACAAGTATTCCCTCAGTTACTAAATAACGCATTATCCTTGCTGCCTCACCTTTAGGTAGATGCTTCCCAGCTCCATGAAGAGCTAAATTATGATGGCCTTGCTTCTTGACCTATTGACAGTAATAGTTTATTTTTCAATTAAGCTGCCTTACTATTAGCATTGCGCCAAGGTAACTGCATTAATAACCTTCAGAACATAAAAATCTCCATTACTTAACAAACCACATACGTTTTGGCTCAAAGAACCTCTGAAAACTTCAAGAATGTGACAAGATGAACATGAATGTCCTGTCATCATGACCAGCTCAACCTATAGAAACAATAAAACATTATTGTAGGTTCATAGAGAGAGTTGTGTGCATGTAATAGAAAGGAGTCACAAAAACGTGTCCATTTACCAATTGCCTAGCAATGTCTGACACATCTCTCTTAACCCATCTCAACTCTTTCAAGCAGTTATCACAGGTCTTTGCACAGAGTGCAGGATCAAACATCTCTCCAAAATGGATCAGTTGAAGTAGGCGTCTACAGTCCACATCATTTTCACAATAACTGACCTGCAGAAAGACAAAATTCGACATATATATCATGATTCTCCATATTTCATATCAACAAATAGAAAATTGCATACAAAAAACTATAGGTACCATGCGCAGGAGATTCTCCTTATGTGTTTTAAGCGCTTGCTCATATGAAGATGAATAGCATCCACGTAGTGCTGATGATTGCTCAGCAACTCCTTGTGTAAGCATGTGTCGTACACGAATCTGGAAATGTTTTGCAAGAAAATCAATTGTATGCGACAAGCTTCCAAAAAGGCAATAAATCCGGTAGACTTACATAGTCAGAATACTGGTAATATAACAAACAAGATGAAGGTTTTCCATCTCTACCGGCACGTCCACACTCCTAAAGGGATGCTCAACCATCAGCCAGCTTAAATTTTGCAGTTCCACTGTTCTTTTGTGAAACTTATGGAATGAAAAATACCTGATGGTATCCTTCAATTGACTTGGGAAGTGAATGATGAATAACAAAACGAACATCAGGTTTATTAATACCTACAGTTTGTGTTGTATCATTAGCATGAAATACCCACAAATAAATGTAACATATATGACTGGAAAATCAAGTTACCCATTCCAAATGCCACTGTAGCACAAATTATGTTGATCTTATCCTTACTCCACTGCTTTTGAACATGTGCTCTATCCACAGGATCCATGCTACCATGATAGTGCGCTGCTACATGGCCACAGTCCTGGTAGATGGGGGGAATGGAAACAGTGATAAATTCTAATTGGACAGGACAATAGCTGCCTGTGTAGACATAAGTGTGTTATCAAAATTCACCATTAATTCAGTTATATGTAAATATCTTCTATACAAAGTTGCAAGGTAATTACAAGCCAACTAAATAAAACACAGGATCATTAAGTTGTTAATGATTTGTATTCTTCAGTGTATTGTACCCCTCTGTCCCCTTTGCCATCCTGGGTATGGGCACGTAAATGTACTGAAAACGAGAGAGAGAGAGAGAGAGAGAGAGAGAGAGAGAGAGAGATAGCGATGCATTGGGAATAGAGAAAGTTGTATTGGGAAGCAAGGATGACAAGTAAATTGGAAAAACTTGAGGCTAGGATGACAAGTAAATTGGGTTGGAGTTTAGGAATGAATATTGAGGTACAAATAAATTGTTGCTTACAAGTCCCAGGACATAAATTTGTATGTTACTTTTATGGTTATAGAGAACTACAGCCAAATCTCAATGCACAGCCCCTCAACAAATAGGCAACCCGGTTGAAACGTTGTAGCCTTTATTTGCAACACAACATGCTGATGCCTGCAATGAAACTTCCTTTGAAAAAGGTTAGGAAGGGCATAGACAGATGGCCAACTCAAAATAGGAAGTCCCACCATATATTCAAGAAAAGATTAAAACAATATGCGTGGATACTAATAGATGTGTTACTTGTTTGTGTAAGCAAAAATTTGCTCCAGTGAGCAAAACTAAAGAACTAAATATCAAGAAAATTGAAGGCCTGAATGGTTTATAGTTTCAACTAACCCTTAGTTTTTCAGCCACTTTCTCGCAGTCCATTCTTGAAAGGCAATATATGATGCCACATTCTTTGAAATGATTTGTACGGATAAAGCAATCAATATCTTCGAGGCACTTCTTTGTCTTGGACCTCAAAAAGTACCTGAGAAAATCTAAAACTAAGATGGCATGCCACAATAGAACTGCTTTAACATATGCTTGAAAACACTGACCTCAGATTTGGACGATTAAAGCTTTGTCTGAAAACAATACAATTTTCAAGTCCTAATGCTTGAACAACATCTTCCTTAACTCTAGCAGTAGCTGTTGCCGTCAAGGCTAACACTGGTGTATTTGGGAATTTTTGTTTTAAGAGACCCAAACTCTGACATATCATAAAAGCATCAGAAAGTCAATCTTTATTAATTTCAGCATGAACATAGTGTATGATATTCTGGAAAAAAGAAGTTTGATAGAAGTACCTTGTAGTCAGGACGGAAATCATGACCCCACTGGCTTACACAATGAGCTTCATCAATAACGATTCTTGAAAGATGGCCTCGTGAATATACATTTTCCAATAATCTCAAAAGGGTATCACTCCTGTACAACAAAAATTACCGGTACATTAAAATAACATTTGTATTCTAGCAACAGAGAAGAAATGTGTCATCGTATTGTAAGAGGATAAAAATATACTCCCTCTGTTCCTAAATTGATGTCGCCGTTGACTTCAAATCTCAACTTTGAACATTCATCTTATTCAAAAAATTATGATAAATTTCATATATTTTGTTATAATTTACTTTATCATAAAATGTATTTGATATATGGTTCAAAATTTTACACATTTGAACTAATTTTTTGAATAAGACGAAGGGTATTGTGTGCAGGAGTGCTTCATCTAGAAAGATGCCTGAATATACAATTTCCAATAGTCTCTACAGGGATTTGCACCTTAAGGGGAACTATCAAGAAGTTTCCACATGTTTATGGTAGAGAACATGTAAATGATACTTTTCAAAAAGAAGTATTTGAGGTGATAATAGTAGGTGGCTTACAAAGACATAGAACTGCAACTACTAGACCTGACCAAGGAAACAATTAACTGCTGAGTAATGCAAACTCTCAGAAACAGCAAACCATATGAAATACAGTAGTTTCTAGAGGTTATATCCGATCGCAAGAGCATGCCTTTCAAGTTTCAATGTAGTTTGGAGATAATACAATTAATTCAAATGTAGCTAGATGATACAAGTAGTCCACAATGTACAGAGATACAATTCAACTTACTTTGCTATTTTCTCTGGAGTGACATACAACAGCTTGTAGTGGCATACCACTAAATCTCTTAGTATCTCTTGCTGTTGAGACCACTCCATATTGGCACTCAGATAAGTTGCAGGAATATTTGCCTGGTTCAGAAAGAAGGTGGGCAATCTGAAAAGCATCTAAAAATGTATAAGGAGATGGAACAATTAATTACCTGTGACAAGTGCATGATCTGGTCTTGGATGAGTGATACAAGGGGACAGACTACTAATGTTATACCCTCGCTAATGAGAGCTGGAAGCTGCAGAGGAATAGGTGATCATCAAAACTGATTATAGATGGTCACCTGGTGATTCCCAAATGAAAAAATGTAATTTATAGATGAAATTAGTAGCTGTTAGGAATAAATTGTCATGTTGTTAGTTTTGTGCAGGATTAATGATTATGCCCCTGGCAACTGGCTGGCAATGAATAAAAATGGGAACTAACTTCTTATGCATGTTTACAAATAAAACATGAAGTATCACACATCATACTGCATGCATGTGGGCATTTAAAAGAGGAAACAGTGAGAATATCAGCAAAGTTAACAATAAAGAGGGACATGACAAACAGTTAAATGATCAAATATGTAACAAGGGTAGGGACCATGTCTCATTACCTGATAAGTCAAACTTTTCCCACCACCCGTTGGCATTAAAACAAAAACATCATTCCCACTCATTGTGGCATTAATTATTTCTCGCTGATTTGGACGGAACGAACGGTTTCCAAACTTGTTTTTGTTCTTGGACTGAGCATGCACTCAAAGTTAGTGATTTTCATAAACAAATGATGAAGTAAATAATTCGAGAAAAATGATGATGTAAATAATAAACAGATAATTTTGAAAGATAAAAAATAACCTCAAGATCCTTAGTCCATGGAAAATTTGTACTGCTCCACCTTTTATCATTACAACCTTCAGTGTAGTTAACATCTATGACCTTCGGCGCGTAATCTCGTGATACAGAATTTTGGGGTGTGCTTAGATTATCAGTATAGGAACATGGGGCAGAATAGAATAAATTACTGTCGCCTGGTCCATTCCTGATATAAACCTGAGATTGGAATCTATCATGATTCATTACAAGTGTGCTCTGTGGGGTCATAGGGGGGTGATGTCCATATAGAGCAGTTGTGGATGCCATGGAGTGTGATCTTTGTCTCTCCTCATCTTGAGTTGAGCTTGCCATATGCTCCACGAGCATCTGAATCTGTTTGTTTAGATGCACTCTGCAAAGTATGACCATAGCAACTGATAAAAAAGAGATATACTTACAAAAGGTACAGATAGTAATAGTTAGGCTCAAGAATCAAACCGCTTTTGATGAAGCTCTTCCAAATATTGAGGGCCAAGTTTGCCATTACCATCAAGAAGTTCATTGGATACTGCAATAAGTTTATCCTTCATCTCCTGCAAATGATCCCTTACATGTGGGCAAAATGCTAGCTGCAAAGTTCAGTAATGAATAGTGAGATGATATGCTGAGAATAGCAACTTATTACAGAACAAATATGGTGATTCAATTAGTACTTGTCCTACCATGCATTGATGACTGCATAGTTCAGAGAGTTCTTGTGGTAAATTGTTCTCTTCCAAGCCGCTGGAGTTACAATTGTTTGGAGGCGGCGTTGTCATATTATGGGATGCTGATCCTCTGGGTGTACTTGTTGCTTGATAATGCTCCATAACAATTTGGTCCACATCAATACTCTGAAGCATAAATTTAACGATTGAAAAATGACAGGTACTAAGACATAAAAGCTAGCTACAGATCCATATAGCACTGGAATGGTGAGTGCAGGTAAGAAAATATTAATTATGATCTCAAAGTACCTACCGCCAGAATATCATCATCATCATCCATGGTATCCGATTTATCATCAGTGCACATGTTACCAGCAATTGGAGCAGTCTGATGCATTTCAGAATGAGTTCTTGCAAAAGTGCACTGATTTGTTGCTTTAATGATATCTGCCTGAATCAAATTACTGCTCTTGTAAGTCTGTGTATAGGAGTTGATACCAGTAGGTTGATGGTAGCTGTCACTCTCCAGGCAGCCTCTTTTGGTTGATTGATTTAAATTTTCTTGGGAGCAAATCCTATTTTCAGGAGCAGCAGCCACTTTGTTAATGTAATTTGAACCACCTCCATAACTACAAGCCTGACCCCTTTCACAAGCTTTCACTTTTGCAGACAAACCAGGACTCAAATAACTCTTGGACGCAACTTGTGTGTTGCACAGAGAACGCCATGCCTATAATTAACAACCATAGAAGATGTACGTCAAGTTTGTTCAGCATTGCAAGCAGTGCAATCAGGCAGATGACGTTTCAAGAAAAGGATGTTATTTAAGGATTTTTCAGTTAAGGGGTATCTATTAATTACAGTGTTACATTACTCATAAACACCTTCATGTTTATACAGCAAATCCTGTTTCGTAAATAAGCGTTAGGACATGCTGAACTCCAACAGTGGAGCATATACGGTGTCAGATACGACTGCTTCTTGATGTAAGGTCAGCTAAAACCAACATTTTTAATGGTAAGTAATCATCACGGGCATTTTTAAACATCATGACACATCCGAAACATGCTAAGCACCACAGGCAGACCTTGTCGATCCATGGAACTTGAAGGCGTTCTAAGCTTTGAATCCTACAAGTAGAAGACCTGAAAATTAAAAGCAACATGGTCTGTTAGGGACATGATAGAGGCTGTAATCTTCTAGTATCTTTTTTGACTAAATTAGCAGGTACTAATCGTCTCACGTAAACTAAATTTTTTTTTCGAAATGTAAACTAAAAATAATCTACTTTATTTATATAACATACCTTAGGGAAAGCATCTCTTCACGATTTGCTTCTGGGTTAGGCCTTTGTGTTGGCAAAGAGAACAAAAAACCTGTACTCAGAAAGTCATCTTTGCCGGAGGAGCTCTGAATAGCACTTGCATGTTGCGACCAGTTAACCCTTGGTGCCTTCTCACCGCAATTGGACCCATCACTGAGCTTGTTGCTGCCTTGCATCCGTGCCTAGAATTACTAGCACATTAACTGCACAGCTGAATGTTTGGTGTTGATAGCCTTGAAAGGCACCACAAATCCAAGTCTACCATCAAACCCTCAGGTCTGTGATCAACAATAATTTCCTGGACTTGTGCCAGCAACCTGTAGGTTTTAAATTTAGCTTTCTGAAACAATGGGCGCAGATATGCAAATTGTTTTCTGTGTAAGAGCGGAACATATAGCCTTGAAGCATAAAGCGACATGCTGCTAAAATGAAACGAACTCAGGTGACAAGAAATGATGCAGTAAGCTTATGTTAACCTAGGAACCCTGCAGGATCAGCGTCTCCATAAAGCTACATACTCCATAAAGCCTGCCCCCCAAATGGCTCCGCACTAGTAGATAGAAATCAAGCAGCACGAGTCCCCTGACAGACCTGGCCGTGTGACCCTAAACCCCATCTAATCCGATTGAGGAATTCCGTCAAACAGGCTGTCCACCAACACAACTTCGCTGCCATGCACAATCAAGCTCCGCCATTCCCCAACCTCCAAAACCTCCCTAGCGGCGTGCTAAACCCAACCACCATCGCACGGACCAAATCATAAATCAAAACCTAAAATCCAAAACGCACAAGTGGAAACCGGAGCGCGAGGGGACTGAGGATTCCGGACTAACCAGCGGCCGGCGACCCTGAATGCGCACGCGGAGGCGGCGGCGGCGGGGGCGAGAGATCGACGGAGCGCTGGTGGGATGGAAGTGCTCGGTGATGGGGAGAAATCCTTCTTTTTTTTCCGAGTGACCCGTGCGTTTCCGCGGAAATTGTTGGGTTGCAACAAGGTAGGCGCGGGATTGAAATTGAAAAGGCTGCACGCGGAGGGAAACTAATTTCGCTGATTAGCGTGGCGACCATCCAACGGATAATAGAGGAAATGCGAATTTTTCACCGGTGAATCGCCGCGGGCCGCTAGTACATTCGTGTATGGGCCCGTTGGGAAATCAGCTCTGGCCGGGCCGAAGTCACAAGACGGGCTCAGCTCGATTCGACTTTTGTGAGGTGAGGTGTGTATGGGCCAGTCGGGGAATCAGCGCTGGGCCGGGCCGAAGTCAATTTAAGGTGGGTCGTCAGCATGATCTCACTGTGGCGTCATGCACACGACGACCACTTGATTTACCGTTCCACCAGCTGCTGCTCCGTGATTATTACAGTGGGTTCGAAATTTTAAATTATAAGTCATTCTCACTTTTCACGACATTTTTTTTAATATATTTTCACTTTATCTCTCTTCTCTTTATTTTTAAAACATCTCTTTTTTTTTTAATTCTCGTGTTCAACTTCAAAATAACTTATAAAAAAGAATATAGAATTACCAGTGCTCCATTCTACAGGACCTACCGAACGCTGCACCGTCCCTGCATGATCGTCTGCTCTGCTTTGAGGTGCCAGGAGGAGGCAGCAGCGACCGCGCCACCACCGACACTGACCCAGTCCATTGTCGCTTCCGCGCCAGGCAACGGGCAAATAATTTGACCTGGCGCGCTGAATAAGCAGGCAGGCAGTCAATTGCCTCCGGTCGCAACGGCTAAAATAGCATGTGATCCAGCACTGTCTTCTTCTTCCTTAAGTAGGACTAGGAGTAACCTTTAGCAAGCCGAACCACAACACCCCTAACATGTTGATTTGCCGTCTTCAAATCGTTATATTTCAACAGTAGGAGTACCATCTCAATACAAGAAGGAAACCAACCCCACCGGCCGCGGCCCACTGGCCTCGGCGGGCGGAGCACTCAACCCACCACCGACGCGGCGGCACGGGAAAGCGTTCTCCAGCCTCCAGGCATGCATGCATGTGAGGGATCCAAATTCCCCGTCCACGATAACGACGTCGCGATGGCGACAGGTCTGACCTCGTCTCCAAAATCCGGAAGCTTTGGGGAGCACCGCCAAGGCCAACAGCCCACCGTCAATTCGATCGTTGCCGTTGGCAGGGTCGAGTCGCCATCGGCGCGCCTTTCGCTTTTCTCCGGCGACACGGACACGGAGCGGCAGCCAGCGGAGCAACAGTACAGTGCACATGCAGGCGGCGTGATGGATTTTTGATCGATCGACACCCCCACGGGACATCGACAAGGACGACCTGCCGCTGTCGTCTTCCAGCTGAGCTCCCCTTCTGATCTGAATCCGGCAAGTACAACGTGGTGGTTGCTGTCCAATTGAATTAGCAGAGTGTTTTGAATTGATTTGGCCCACCAACCCGTCGAGAGCGGTTGTGTTCTCTTCTTCACCTGTCCATAGATTCCTTCTTTCTTCCTCCTTTCTTCTTTACCCGAAATTATATGTTATCCCATGCTTTATTACCGAAAGGGAGGTGGTGCATGCGAAGTTGATCCGTCGATCTCCTTTGCAAACATTCCCCCACGAGTTAACAGAGGATTGCCACTTTTCAAGGCAGCGACATTTAGCGCATCTCGACGAGGAATTAACCCATGCCAAGCATAGATCAACATCATGCTACTTGCTATGCTGATAGATCTCAGTCACTAGGCATGTGCATTATACTTCCATGTGCAGCGCAGTGTAATGTGATAGGAGTATGATACCGAGATTACATCTCCAAATTAATAAATTAATTGATAACCTCAGCGATAAGGGGAAGGAAGAAAGAAAGAAAGGAACAAAAGAATTAATACATTGCAACTCTTTGATTCAATTTGATCAAATACTCATCAAAGAAATCAAAAGAAGAAGAAAAAATGAATAAAAATACTACGGGGATGGATAAGTATTATACTGGCGATGCTGTGGTGGTGGTGATGGTCTTTGCTGCGCCGGCACTCCGGCGAGGAGGCGGAGATCAGGTTCTAGTTGTACGGCTTCACCGGTGGCGGCGGCGACGCGTATGACATGCCGTAGACCGGCGGGAACGGCAGCTTATGGTTACCGCCGGGTTGGTGCCCGTTGCTGTGGTCACAGCCGGTGCTTCCACCGTGAGGCGGCGGCGAGCAGTGGTGCGGCGGGGAAGATGGCGTTCCTGGCGTCGTCGGCGGGTGGAAGCCGGGGCCCGAGGAAGGTGTCCCCGGGGCGTGCGGCGGCAGAGCGTAACCTGGGTGCTCTGTGGGTGGCGACGCCGCGGGCTGGCCAGAGGATGGTGGCTGGTAGCCCGTTGAGGGAGGCGAAGGCGAGCCGTGGGAAGGGGGCGTTGATGGGTTGGGGCCGTGAGAGTGTGGCGGTGGCGCGTACCGCACGTCAGGCTCGTCGGCGGAAGTTGGCGGGGGCGGGGGGCGTGGATGTGTCACTGGAGTTAAGGAGCCGGACGGTGGCGAGGGGTAGGTCGGGGTCGGTGTGCCCTGCGGCGGAGAGTGGTAGGATGGCGTGCTGGAGCTTGATGGAGGTGACGGGTATGACGGAGTGGGAGAGCCCGTCGGCGGGTACGACGGCATGGTGGGTGACCCTTGAGGTGGCATGTGGTAAGACGGAGTGGCCGCGCTCGACGGTGGCGATGGATACGACGGAGTGGGAGATCCCTGAGGCGGCGCGTGGTAGGACGGTGTGGTGGCGCTCGACGGGGGAGACGGGTAGGATGGAGTGTTAGAGCCGTGATGCGGTGACGGGTAGGACGGTGTGATGGATGGCGATGGGTAGGATGGAGTGTTGGAGCCGCCTCTCGGGGGCGAGCGGTACGAGGGAGTGGCGGCGCTCGACGGCGGTGACGGGTAGGACGGAGGAGTGGAGACCTTGGGAGGCGAACCCGACGGCGACGGGTAGGACGGCGTGGGTCGGCCGCTTCCACCGTTCCCGCCACCGGGCGTGGGGGTGTACGCCGCGGCCTGGCATTGCGCCTTGCTGCAGTCGAACGGGTGCGCCGCGGCGGCCGTGCACTGTGACGGCGGGCGCTGGGACGGCGCGCCGGGAATGCAGTTCCATGCGCCGTCGGCGGTGGCCTTGGTGCAGCTGGGGCGCGAGGTGATGAAGTTGTTGGTGTAGGTGAGGTTTCTGAGGCTGGCGAGGCCGCAGACGCCGGCCGGGACGGCGCCCTCGAACCTGTTGCTGGCGAAGTCGAGCTCCTCGACGGCGGTCATACCGGCAATGCTGGCCGGGATCTGGCCCTGCAGGTGGTTGTCGCTGACGTCGAACACGGTGACCTGTTTGAGCAGCCCGACCTGCGGCGGGACGCACCCGACGAGCTCGTCGGCGATGAGCACGATCTCGTTCAGCGTCGCAGCCATCTTCCCGATGGACGGCGGGATGCAGCCTCCGAGGTGGTTGTGCGCGAGCACGACGACGGAGGCGGGCGAGTTGCCGAGGTTGGCCGGGATGGGGTTGCGCAGGCGGTTGGAGTTGACGAAGATCGCGTCGAGCGGCCGGTCGAACAGCGGCGGCGGGATGGACCCCTCGAAGTCGTTGAACCTGAGGTCGAGGTACTTCAGCGACGGCAGCGACAGCACGACCTCAGGGAACCCCCCGACGAAGCGGTTGTTGCTGAGGTCGAGCTCGTGGAGCAGGTGCAGGCGGCTGAATGTCCTCGGCACGACGCCGCAGAACCGGTTGGAGTTGAGGTGGATGAGCGCCAGGTCGGGCAGCCCGAGCGGGAGCCACGCCGGCAGGTACCCCGCGATGTCGGCGTGGTTGACGTCGATCCCCGCGACAACAAGGTCCCCGTCGTGGCCGTACGCGCCGCCGGGGAGCGGCGCGCAGAACACGCCGTTGTACTTGCAGACGTCGGGCCCGATCCAGTCGCCGGTGAAGTTGAACGGGTCGGAGAAGATGGCGGCGCGCTTCCACGCCTGCAGCGCGGCGTACGCGGCGCGCAGGCGCGCGTTCGGGAACGGCCAGGACGGCGGCGCCGCGAAGCGCGCGGCGAAGGACGCCGCGTCCGCCTCCGACGCGTCGCCCTCCTGCTGCGACGCTGTGGGTTCCAGGCGCGACGCCAGGAGGACGAGCAGCAGCAGCGCGCACGCCGCCGCCGCGGCGCTGCGTGGGATCATGATGAGGCGAGACGGTGGAGGGAGAAGCTGGGAGGCTCGGTGCCGGCGGCAATGCGGCTTGATCCGGAGAAAGAGAGGGAGAGAGGAGGAGGCACGGGGTGGCTGGCGGTCAGTGTGGTGGCGCGTGAAGCCGCAGTGTGGCTGGCCGGCGTTCAGAGGGGGCACGTGGGGGGTGTGAAGAAGAAGAGGAGGAGCGAGCGGGGCTCACATGGGGGGCCAGCTCGGTGATTAGGAGGCAGGCAGCTGTGGCGCCTGGCGAGCGATCACGGCTGCCTGCTGGTTTGTTGACGGGCGGCGCGTCAGCTAGCGATCTGCACATGCACGCACTTGGAGTTCTTGTTTACGCATCCCCGTGTAGACGGAGTTCGATTTCAAACCGACTCGTTTGCAACGGGCAGCCGCCGACACGAGCCTCGTGAATCGTTGGCGGTGGCGGTTACCTCCTGTCAAAAGCCACCGACACGAGCACGTATTGGACGATTGCAATTGATCGATCCACCCTGTTTTGTTTACCGATTGCAATTGATCGATTGACGACCAGCTGATCAAGAATCTTTAGCGATAGTAGGAGGGTCCGGGGGGGGACTCACGGGCATTGTATTGGACGTGTTCTGTTCCGTTTACCATCAGCTCCATGCAACTTTGTTTTTCTTATTGCGACCTGCATTTTCGGTCCATTTAATAGGCCGGTGACGAGACAAGGTACAGCAGTAGATCCACACAGTACGATGGACGGATACGGCGGTGGGTCCTCCGGTTTGTGGATCTCGCGGAAACCCGCACCAAGTGCGTGTTCCAGGCAGGTCCCTCACCCTCACCCTCACCCTCACCACTGGCATCGAGTTGTAGAGCGCCGTAGATGCATGGATTGGCCTTTGGGTCGAACGCCGACTGCGACCAAAGAATGGTGACAGAGAGATCAGAGAGTTCATGTGGGTAAGTAAAAAAGAAGAAAGAAGACGCGTTCGATCGACGACGCGTCCGCGTCCGCGGCCGCTTTCCTACACGACACAGCTCACGGGCGCTCGACTCGAGCATCTTTGCCGGAGGCTGGCTTCGCAGCCTTCCACGGGGCTGCGCCTGTTTCGCCTTCGCCGCGAACAGCGTGTGCGCTGTCGGGACCGATCCCTTTCCTGCTCATTTTTTTTGGGCACCGCGAAAGAAGAATTTGGTCGGTCGGCGGCGCGCTTCCTTCCCGGACAGAGCCACAGCTGCATTCCCGGCTTTTCCACCGCACCACATTTTGCTCGGCGCTGCGTCGTCACAGGCTCACAGCATGGGCGCCACGTCTTTCAAGGCCCAGCTGGGAAGCTGCCACGGTAGAACGTGCCACACACAGGACAGGACACAGCCTTGAGTCCCTGCCCCACACGGTGACGGTGCGTTATCGATCCTTCTTCTCGTTCGTGTACTCCAGTAGAGAGAGAGAGAGACAGAGAGAGAGACAGAGGGATTAATCGGGAGAGAGACCCACCGGATCGGCGGCTGATCTCTACGACAGGACGGACACGTAGTACAACCACAATTCATTGACGAATCCGTTCGTTCATTCCCGGGCGCGTAAACGCGCACCCTATCAGCTGGCATTGCCGGGTACTTTACTACTCCTCTTCCGGCTAAGGCGTTCCTACGCCGGGAAGGATCAGGGTTCATGAAACCGTTCAATGCGGTAAAACCGATCGAGGCCGGTATTCCGGTTTTTAAAACCAAGAAAATCGGTCTGAAAATCGGTTAAAATTCAAAATTTAAAATTTTGAAGTTCATCAGTTTTCGAACCGATAAACCGGTTGATATTACTGGTAAAGGTTTGGCCGGCTAGCCGACCGGTTTCAGAAGAAACCGTTGCGGCGATAAATCACTGGGTTTGGCTGAAAACCGATCGGTTTCGGCGAAAAACCGATCAATAAAATAAAAAACGAAAAAATGTTGAAAAATCCTGAAAAGATAGAAAAAATTTAAAAAATTTCGGCATGACTTTTTCTAAATTCTTGCAATACATTTACACAATGTATACTTTATCAATGCGTAATAAACACACAATTTAATAATATATCCATACCAATACAATTCATATTTGATACATAAAGTCATACATAAAGTTTATATACAAAGTTCATACACAAAGTTGACACTTCACATTAGAATTGTATTTCAATCAAAATAAGTCCTGTCGCACTCATCACTTGATATTATTTGAATTACTCTAGTGGCGAGCAACTTCGCTTTGAATTCATTCCAAGTTTGACCCGTCTAAGCTGAAGTTGTCTCCTATTGTGAGCGCAACATGTGATAAAATTCGAGATTCTGTCATTAATATACCCATGTGGTCGTTGGTTGTGAGCTTTGATCACTCAAAGGATAATTGTAGTACTCAAGACTTTGGTTGTACGAGGTATCACTATCTGTCCCCGAGTAGTAAGCACCATATTGATGCTGTCTACCCTACATTGTGGTCCTCTGTGACTATGAAGCTCCATGGTCTTGATCTTTTGTTGCATAGATGAAGTCTGTCTCACCTGCAAAAGAAGTTAAGTGTAAGATAAAAGAGTTAAAATTGCTCATATGATACGAAGATATCGTTACCTGTGAAATAATACGTAGTTGATGGTGGCTGAGAGTCAGGAACTATGTCCGCATCGCCTGGTGCATCTTCAGAATATGTCCGAGAGCTACTGTTATTAGACTCCTGGTAATTTGGGCTTCGTCTAGCGTGTCCAGAATCTATGGAGTTGTCGCTGGCCACTTCAGTACCTTTCTCTTTACCTTTGTTTTTGCTCGTGCTCCTTTTTTTTTAGCGGCTGCCTTTTTTCTTTGACGCTAGTGCTTCCTCTTTCCTATGTGAGTGCCACTCACATTTTTTTTCTGTCCATTCAGACATCGTTGGAGCACGAGACAACCGTAGCAACTGTCAACTAGCGTCATCAATGCTCACTAGACACGATGGCAGAGGAGTGTCACTCTCTGTGTCTTTTTCATCAAGAAGAGGATCAGCATTTGATTTTTCATGTTCCATCTAATCTTTCATTGGATTAAAAGAATTATACAACGATAGGTCCACGAGATGATCAAAGGGATCAGGTTCAGGTGGTTTTATATGTGAATCCAGCATCTCGCATTCGTATTCTGAGATTGTAGTTGACATACATCAATTTATGCAATTTGGCATGGGAAAGTCTGTTGCGCACCTTCGTGTGTACCAATACGAATGTACTTTAATTACGCTCGCATCCGCTAAATGAAGCGCACTGCGATACTAGGCGCACATCAATCTTTTGAAGATTTGGTGTGTCACCACCAAACATGTGCCACCATTGAGTAGGTGAAGTTTTCGTATCCACGGCCATCCTGCTCGTCAACTCAGTTGCGAATGCACCTTGTTTTCTTTTTCAAATTTCTGCCTCTTGCAACGCCTGAACACACGTATCGGTGGGTGCTATACGCGAAAATGCGGCTCGAAGATCATGCAACGTGTTTGCACTGAACCCATACGAGTAGTGCGCCCTTGGGTGCAACGCTCCAGCTGCATATAATATACCAATAATTAGGTACGTAACAATCATTAATGAAATACATTATCGGTTATGTTGGTAAAAAAAAATTTACCTGCACTGTCAAATGTGTCTTTACATATATCATGCATCCGACGATTAATAACTTCCATGTACCTCTCTACTCTCCATCATCATTATGAAAAAGAGCTTGATACTCATTTTTAATATATGGTACCTCATAAGAACTTCACTTAAATTGGCCGTCTTATCTTGATCAAAAAACCCAAAAAATACATACAATAGTTGCACGACATCCACCACATACTTCACTGTGTCCCACCATGACATACTAGCTAGGCATGAGTGTGCAAACCTTCTCTCATCAGTGTTAGACCATCGACTTTCTAAAAAACTTTGAGAACCCATCTATGCCATAAACTTGTCTCTCCGACGATGCATACTCTCAAGAAACATATAGTTGGTGCCAAAACGAGTTACATTCCATCCCACCAACTCACCATCAATAACATTCTTTATCATAGAGTGTAGCTGATTATGATTGTACAACCAACAAAAAACTCTACGAGCGGATTGTATCACAGCTTTGTGTTCTAATAACTCACCAATAGTTTTTAGCATCAAGTTGTTTGTATGTGCCAGACACGGTTGCCAGACAATATGATTGTATTTATTTCTTAGGTGCTTGCACGCTTTCTTATAGTTCGAACCATTATCTGTAATAATCTAAACAATATGCTCTGGACCAATATCAATGCACACTTTGTTCATTTCCTGTAAATAGATATGACATAAATCAATATGACAGCGGTGCAAATTCATTGAATGATCAATAGAATTAACATGTCAACGTACCTTAAATATTAACTCTGCTGATTGGCTGTTTTCTGTAACATCAGAAGAGTTGTGGAAAAACATGACACCATTAGAGTGGATCATAAAAGTTATCAAGCTCATCCCTGTAGGTCCAGTCCAAGAGTCGCACATGATAGTTACACCATACGTTGACCACTCTAGCTTAAATTTTTCAAATTCTTTCTCAATATCTTCTTCGTTTTAATTAAGGTATGTTCCATCTATTTCTCTGTCAGTTAGGCTAGAAACGCCCTCACCTGCAAATATAATGAATCGTGACCAAAATATGTACAAACATACTGTGAACATAATGAAGAAAATAAAAATAGCGTACCCTATCTCTGTGTCTCTTTGATTGCGCTGATGAAGTATGAATTATTCGTCTTCCTACCAGCGATGGCTTTTGTGTGAAAGAATTTGGACCACGGTTTTTTAATTGCTGACTTTGCTAGCTTGCTCTTTGCCGTCTATGGACCAGTATCTATCTAGTTTGAACCCGTTCCCTGAAACTTGACTTCTGTGACATTGACCTTTTTATCATGCCAAAAAATTATCCACCACCACCTTCAGAGAAAACACCTACACTTTGAGACGAACCACATGCACCTTGAGAGGAACCACCTGCACCCGAACAAGCATCTGCACCCGACGAACTACCAACACATTGCTCAAATTTACCACCATACATACGCTGTCGCTGTCGGAATTTCTCCTCCTCTATAGATAGCCGCATGACAGCCTGCAGGTCCTCATCATCCTCCACGTTCACATTGCCCTGAGCTGCAACTTCTTGCTGTCTCAAGGCCTGTCTAGCTCGCTCCTTCCTCCGCTCCGCGTTTTTATCAAGCTCACGACGGAAATAGTCGCGCACCTCGGCAGGAACGTGAGCACAGCCCACCACGTTACTGCCCCGATGCTCCGATGTGCCAAATGTTGCTTGAATCTCGTGGCACTACCCTATCTCTTCACGCTCTTGCAGTACTTGCAACGGAACCCGAGGTACACATTCTCTCTGTGTTTCCAAACCGAATCCGGTTGATCCGCTATACTACATTGAACAAAACATTGAAACTAAGCAAATCACTTAACATTTGAAGAAAAATTGAAAAAAAATAGCATGTCACCTCCTCTGCCCGAAATCGGGTAGATCGACCGGCTTACTGCCGGTATCGGCCAGCGAACCGGGCGAGCCGGTCGGCTGGCCGCTGCCTCGGCTTCCCCGCGGTGCGCGCGCGGC
>BCLF01000045.1:1802136-1906507 GCA_001602275.1 Zoysia japonica | reverse complement strand
CGCCCGCCTAGCCAGGCTTATCAGCCGGCGAGCCGCGCTCGGGCGTCGGCTTTTGGCGGCAGACGGGCGAACGGTGGCGGACGAGAGGCGGAGAGTCGCGGACGCGAAAGGAACCTTCTAGAGTCGGGAGAGGATAAGGTAAGTTTTTTATTTTCGTTATTTACTTTTTCGCATTTTTTTGCACTTAAATCTTAAAATTTTTTAAAAAGAATTCCACCAAAAATCATGATTTTTTTTTAGTTTTTTTACATATTTTTTAAATTTTAAAAAATTTGAAAACGAAAACCGATAAACCGGTCAAACCAGACCGGATCGGTTTGACCGGTTTTCGCGGTTTTGTGAACCCTCAGTAGGATACGGTTTCTTTCAACAGGTTTTTCGTAAGAATTTTACAAAAAAATTTACAAAAATTAATTTAATTTTTTTTAAAAAAAATAGGTATTAGAAAAAATTTCTTTGTTTCAAATAAGGCTTATTAAAAGAGAAACAAGATCCATTTCAGCTCACCTGCCCCGCGCCGTTGATCGGATGACAGGTGTTCGTGCCTGCGCTGCGCTGCGTTCGCCGACGAGTGGAGTGACAGACAGGCGTCGTGCGGAGCGGACGGAAGGAACAATCACAACACAGCCCGGCCGGCGGCGTGCCACTAATGGAACCGAATCGAGTGGAATGGAAGCTGTCCTGCTCTCTGGGTCACATGCGCACCCCTGTGTCCTCTGATGATCTATCAATAGTCTTCCAGAACCTCGCCGTCTCTGCACCTATGGGCATGATGAAACCAAGCAAAACTGATTACTACTTAACAAACCAGTTTCATCATTCCGGGTTCAACAAGAAGAGCAAAGAGATCATTGCAATGGCTCCCAGATGGGTTCAGAAATTTGACAGTGCAGTTTCAGCTGGGCGATGCAAATAAAGTCCCTTCTCCAGAAAAGTCCTTTCCTCACAAGGAGACATGGTAAACCTCTGTAATTCTGCATATCATCCATGAAAGAAAGATGAGTCAAGTGATTTATTTGACAGTTCTGTCCGTCTCAACTACTCCGTCCAGTTTTAAATTGTTGACGTTATGGTCAGTGCAAATTTAAACTAGCCAACTTGCAACAATTTAAAACTGGAGGTAGTAGATACTACGGAGTACTCTTACATACAGGCATACAGCCTCAGCCATCTAAGAACATGCCGTGACTGTAGAAGCTCACACAATACAAACCCACATGACGAAATCACAAGGGGCCTTAAAGCTTTGACATATTTTTTCATATAGGGCAGGTATTCTTTCATAAATGACGTTAATGCTGAAAAGGCAGTGTCTAATTTTGTTGCGCGCACTGCTAGATTCTTGCTAGCCTTCGCTATCTACCTTTGAGCTCTTCCTCAAACATGCACAACTTCTCCTGAATAGGAGAAAGGAAGGACTTCAAATCCTTACATAACCGTGTTTTGTTGTCAGATCCAAGGCCCTTGTCATCACTGAATCTTACTTGTATCTGAAGTTTGAGGCAAAAAGAAAAAAATTATGTAATACCAAATGGTACTACGTAGTACTATATTAGATACAGTTGTACAGATCACATACAGAATTGACGTTTTACCTCCAAATCATCAATCTCACCGAAGGAGAACTCAGGAATATCTAGATGGCCTCTGAACTTGTTTTCTTCTTCAATTAACCATTCACCTAATAAGCATTAACATGTGACATTGCAGACATATGAGGTCTAGGGACATCAAGCGAATCAGAGACAATGTTGTTTCCATGATTTACCTTGAAATTTCAAGCTCAGTTCATAATTATAACCAACTCTCTTATTACGGACCGTGACCTGAGATGCCTGCCAAGCAACAAACGATACATATTAAAAATTTCTGATTTGAACTGCAAAGATAGAAAAAAAAGGCAAGGAAACAGATTATCAAGTGACAAAAGCAGACTCTATGCAGTGATCAAATCAAACAGTATGACAGAGGAAGGAAACCCAACCAAATACACTGAGCTGATGAACTATAAAGAAGAAAAAATTACAAGCGATAAATTATCCAAGATATCAAAATTTTGATTCATAAATGAGCACAAGGATTTGCTAGATTATTAGCCATGTAAAATAAGCCTACTAAAGTTTACTATGGTTAACTAGTATAAACTTTGTGCTTCACACACTAATTCATTGTTAGTTGCTATCAGTAAATTGTCTAAAGGATTTTCAATTTTCACAAGATTGTCTAATAATATTGCCTTAAGATGGTTTCCCCTACTTTTAACTTGACTGCCGTAAGTGCAGTCAACTAGGTGGGATTCTGAGATGAGATGCATTATAAGTGCCTCTCTCAGCTATTTTGAGATGAGATTCAAGAAAGAAAACAACGCAGTTGGTGTTCGCATCTTTATTTGTAGCTGTTTTGAATGGACCAGGGGGGAGGAATTGACATTGAGATATACGAGCTGAATCAGAATTCCTGACTGATAGTAATTGACAGGAACAAGTTTCTTCCTAACAGGCAAGTTCTGACCAATTCTTCTATCCTGTCACGTTTATTTATCCAAAAATAGCACAGGTCCCAAGAGATAATTAAAGAACAAGTTTGTATAACTAATTAGTAAAATTTTAGAGGGAGACAGCAAATGCATGATAATGGAATTGCATGTTCAACTTCAGTGACTCACTGTATTCATGGAATCAGCTATGAGGTCGGGTTGGAGGAAATTGAGAGGAACCAGCATATTCTAAAAGAGTTATGTTTCGACCGAAAAACCTCTTAAGTCATAATACAGCATACAGTGAAAACTAACAAGGACCATGACAAATAACATGAGGGAAATTCCCTAGGAACAGAAAGTTGTAACTGATTTATGGAATTGAACAGTTTTGTCAAGCATGATACTTATGTTGCCTGAGCATTTGGGCACTTCATAAATTGATGCTTTCCCTGTTGGAAATTCCATTGAAAATGAACCCAGCAAATCCTTTAGTACAATCAAGACAACAAATGTCACAAATATTCATGAATCAAAACATCACTGCACAAGCACTACGACAATTTTAGGCCTACAAACAACTGTACCTTTATCCTACCATTGGCCCATGAGTTGAGGTTCTTTTCCTCCCAGGTTCCAGCCTGCAAAGTGCAAACAACACACCAGCAAACCATTACATGGTATTTCAGTACTGTGCCAACGTTGCCATAGAAGATAAGTGATGCATTTCGCGGGAACAGACGCACAGTTCATAACAAACAATGTGACAGCAACTCAAGAAAAACTATATAACAACATTTAGACAACAATATAATGTTTTGCGGATTAAAGACGCACACGCGATGAGCAGATCAAAAGCATTCAATGGCAAGCGACTTAAAGACTTATAAATCAGATTAACGGACCTGATTCCAGACAGAGCCGAGGGTCGGTGGGTTCCTGTTGCTGCTGCCGTTGGCAGCGGGGTCGAGCTTGCGGGGGACAGGCAGCGGCGCGGCGTCCCCGGACTCTACCGCACCCAGTACCTGTATGATGACGCCTTCTCCGCCGGGGCCGCCGTTGCCGTCTCCTCCATATCTCTCGCTCCCACAAGCCCCTCCCCCTGCTCCGGCTGACGCGCGGATCAGTCACCGCCGCAGATCCACCGGTGTGGCGCGCTTGGACAGAAGCGTAGAAGCGGGCACTCCAATTCTGACCCGGCCTCCTCTTTCTAGAGGGCTTCTCTTTTGGTGCGGTAACCGGTCAAGCCAGTGGCGTCGCAGTGTGGTTTCTAGCGATGCTTGCCGAAGTTCCGGTTACACTATAAAGTATGCGCGGCATTGCCGCGCTCATATTCCTGTGCGTATATTTTGATAGTCGACATGTGCTTTTATTTATGATTAGAGAATTACAAATAATAAGTAAATTCATTTACCATTATTTTTAGCAAGCATACGCACCAACGGTGTAAGCTCAATCATTACAAATTGTCTTAATTCAAAGAAGATATAGATTACAATTTCTCTTAAATAACAGTATAGTTAACCACATAACGAATGGTTGTAAAGAGAAGAGAAATGCAAGTTATACCAAAATATTTGACTGCTCAGCATGAACACAGGCTTTGTTGCTAATATTTATGAACACAGGCTTATTCATAATTTTTAAAATAAAGAAAAAATTTGCTCTCGACCTACAAAAAAAAAAACATCATAGTAAAGTACACTGTAAGCTACTAAGCGGAGATGGAAAGAGATGATCCAATCCAGAACCAACGTGTCAGTAGTAATGCCAAGTGCAAAATCTAGGTGGGATTGGGAAACCACCAACCCTATTCCCCAAGAACATGACCAGGTATGAATCTCAATATTTCAGGTTTTTTTTGCACATGTGAATAAAACTTCATAAATTTGAAAGTTTACAGATTAATGAACTACACTTTTACTGATTTGTTGATCAAATCCAAGCTCTTGTTACTGATACTTCTTAGTGCCCCATAAAGGAACTACTAGATTGAAAAAAGGTTAATGAGAAATATTACATGAGAAAAAATTTATTCCATTCTTCTTTGCAAGAGTAGCAGGAGTGTAAGCAGTCAAGAGCTGCAAGAGATTCAATGGTTGCCTGAAAATGCACATAGTACTTCCCAAAATCCATCAGGAATTTATGTCACGAAGTCCTGCAGATAACTGCTAGTTCTACCTTAACCAGTAACAAACAATCCAAGTTTTTTAAGATATCAGGGGTATGCTATCTAATGGTTTTTTTATGTGCTCTTTATTTCCATCCAATTCGAAGGTACTCTTCTAGCTACTGGTAGTTGCAAGTAATAATAGATTGTAATAATAATCAATAAAGAGTATGAAAACTTTCCTGCTAGTTTAAATGTAGTTAAAAGTTTTTCGTAATGAAGACTCAACAGTTGAAAGATGCACGTTCAAATTCAAATATGAGTTTCTGACTGGCTCCAAGCTTTATAGATTTTCTTTTCTTGTCCTTTTGTTTCTTCTTTTCCTATTTTGTAATCTCCTGTTGTAAACTTACTTTTTTTTTCATCTATATTATAATCAATAGGGCTTTTGCCCTCCTGTTCTCTTAAAAAAAATGCAGTTAAAAGTGGAGAATCTGAAGGTAGCTAAACTCAAGCCACATAACCTCAATTCCTCAATCAAATGGGTTGTTCCATCTACGCTTTTAAACTTTGTGCATACCCTCTGCTTGGCCATTTCTACGGCCACATGATCCTCTACAACCTATGAAATATTATGCAAGTGTCAAGCATTGGAGCAGGTATAAGAAAACAAGTTCATTCAATTATGAGTCACATCTTTGTTAATAGAAGACAGAAGTTTCACAGATTATTAAGCACAGTGGATGATGAAACTATAATTACTAGTCTTTTTGGGAAAGACGAACGCACAGGTTTATGATGAAAGGATGCAGTGTCAGTGTTCACATGAAGAAGCTTCTGCGGTTGCTTTCCCGTTGTCAGGATAGTTGGATAGGACCAGCGAGCTGCAATGCAAAAGAATCAGCAGGAAAATATTTCTAGCAGGCACTGCACAAATATTATAAAAGGAGGGATGGTAGATGGACTTCTCTATTCAATATAGAGAGATACTTCATATGTCTAGAACATTTCACAAATAGAATTCTGAAACACGCTCCATTTGGGCATTTCATCAAGCACCTTTCGAGCGGGTGATTAGAGCAGATGGAGGTGGAGCGTACTATGTTGATGTTGCAGTACCTAACTTGGTCGTGCCCACGGCTAGTTGCATGCATGGAGCATCGTGGAGCAAAGGTACAAGCACTCCACCGCAGGTTCTTGTTCAGCTCTAGGTGCTGCCATTCGTGAGCCATTGAGGCAAGTTCTCCAGCACCAGAGGATTCTTGCAGGGGAGCTATGGGCTGACAGAGATGTGCTAGCTTGGAAGCTGCTTCTAGATTACCTGCTGCAACCGGATCGAGTCGTCGGCCTCCATAAGGTGCTTATCCCCATGTACAACAGCGAGAGGCGGGTGGCCGCAGAGACGACATGGGAGATAGTGGTGCTGCCTATGCAGATAGGCATGTAGATGCCTTGCACAAGAGGATAAAACGGCACATCTCGTTGGGGAGAGAGAGGATCGGCGAGCCCTTGGCGACCACGGCAAATGCCAGGCCGGCTGGCCGGGGCTGGCGGACAGGGAACAGGGTCGGGGCGGAGGAGGTGGAGTCGAGAGGATTCGAGATCAATCGAATCGACAGTAACCAAGCATGGATCAGGCTCGCTCCAATCTAACGGTTAGTACCAAGGATTGGTCTGAAGGATAACTGATGACGTGGCAAAATCAGTGCTCGGGAATGGCCGGAATCCTTGTCCAGGTTTCGTCTATTAAAGATGCTCGCTCCTTGCGGTGGCGACTGGCTAGGCCGACGTGTGGACCCACGTGGTCAGGGAGAGTTGTTACATGCTCGCTCTAGCCAATACAGTATTTCTTTTACACCTAAGCACTCCAGTTTTGAACCCAAGACGACAATTGTACAAACCTCGTGGACTTATTTCTATAAAATTTAGACATATAAATATATAAAAAAATATACATTCTTAAAGTACATAGAATGACAAATCTCAAGGAATTACGTATGATTAAATTAACTAAATATTTTAAAATTTATTATTAGTCAAAATAAGATAGTAAAAGTCGACAGAGATTTGTAGCAACGGTCCTAAATTGATCAGTTAAGACTTGCTGCACGATACGACAGGCATGCCAGGAATCAGCAACTGGATTATGCTATTTGAAGGCACTAACATACTATGTGCGCAAATATTTGAAATTTTGAATTGCATAACAATGAAACGATGTGTGCCTGGATTCTGCTATTTGGATTTTTTGGTACATCTGCTCAAGTCATGTTCACCAAAACTCCAAAACATTTCAAAAATTCCTAAGTTCTACGCTAAACACCAGCACAGTCGGTAAAAGGTTACAAGTTACCCCCCTTACATGTGTCTGCTACAGCTGTCTTTAACATGCGTTATCCTTCGATCTGCACTTGCTTACAGCACAAAGAATCTTCTCGTCAGCACCAAGCTAAATCTTCTCGTCAGCAACAACCTAAAAATCTTCTCCGCAGCATCAAGTCACACTCCACTCAAACCGAGTTACATGATGACCAAAACATATTGCACTTTTTTCTCCACAGGTAAAAAACATGACCTGGGCATCTCATAGACCGACCCAATGCGACCGGCCATTGCTGTTGTGGATCGGCGACTGAGTTGGCATGGTCACAGCCCACTCGTACCACACCTGTAATAATTGGGAAGATGAGGATGGAATAACAGAAGTTTGTGCATCTCGAAATCAGGATCCAAGGAAGGAGTACCTTTGTGGGGGCACAACAGCGCCAAAAATGCACTTCTACGGGAGATCGTGATGGTACGTAGATGGGCTTTCTCAGCGGGAAGAAGATTGGAAACCTGCCAATGTTTGGTCATCAAAATACAATCAATTGCATGCTTAGAAAAAAATTCATTGTCAGCTTGCAAGAATTAGGTTGCTATTTACCAACTGAACATGTTTGGTGTAGCTGTGCTTGGCTCTATTCCGAGATGGACATCTTTATATAGAACGGAGTCAAAATATCCAGCAAAACCTGCCAAAAGGATGCGGACAAAGACAAAAACTAAAATTAGTGAGGGAACATGTGTACCTGTATTAGAATGTTCCATAAATATCAAAATTCAAATAAATAGCTGCATACCGTGCACAAGGCATGAACCCATATCTGGTGGCATGTCAAATTGTAACTTGGTATACCTTTGATTGGTAGCATTTGTGTGATTTGGATGGGTGAAAGTAAAAACCTAGAGATTCAAGGTTCACTACTGGTTAGCGAATTTCTTAATACAAATACCTTATGAATAAAGCACATTGCCAGAAATGTGACAAGATCAGACACTGGCAAACAATGAAGTATAGAAAACAAAAAAATTGGTCTCACCGGTTGTGGAGGTGATAGAGCTGCTATCCGGTGTAGTTTGACAACGTAAGAAGTTTCAAAATGTGCAATATCTTTGTGTGCTTTGATCTGCAGAAAATGAAATCATATTTAAATTCGACAGAAACGCCACTGTACTGAAATGCTAGAGATACCTACATCATTGTGCAGTTTTGATGCTGTTATGGGTTGGATGAAACTGGTGTATCTGTAACGAACCACAAACAAACAATCAAATGATACGAAATATATTTTGGATATGGATTGGAGGAAAGATCTGTTCAAATAAAAAATGTCCAGTACGATGAAGGAATTGAAATTCCATCTGGCTTCAAGAATCGCTGGGCACCATCTAGACACTCAGGAGATAGTTCATTATCACCAAAGGATCCAAGCAACTCACTGACCTGATTCATGTTTGTACATAAGAGATTTAGCTATAGATTTTAACAGTTCTGGAAAGATTGTTACCAAGACAATTTTTTAGAAAAAGGAGTTACCAAAATATCTGCTTTTTCAGGGGCATCCCAGCAGCGCATGTCACTTGAAATTATAGTAACCATGTTTTCCCATCCTTCCAATTTGATCAAGCTCTTTTCAATCACAAAACAAATAAGATTAAAATAGCTATCAGTATACTTACCAAGAAGGCTATAATCTATGATAGAACCATAAGTAAACAGGAGGGCATTCATGATGATTGCAGTGAGAAACTTTAGCTTCCATCCAATGGAATGATAAAGAAATATGTGATACTACAACTGTCCCATAACTCACATGAAGAGTAATAACAGCATTAGGATTTTTCTCCACAGCATAAACTTTTAACTTGCGACCAGTTTCTTCAGCAGCCTGCATTCATTAGATTACTCAGCCCTAAGGAGAACATATAGAAATGAAAATGATATGTTTAGTTCTATAGAAACACTAACCTGCAATGATGCTCTTACTAGAGGTCCTCTGCCTGCTCCAACAACCATCAATACCTTCACTCATTGAATAGCGAATGAAATCAGATAAATTTGATTCAAAGGACAGGAGAAATAGATAATGAGCTGGGTAATGCAGGAAACAATTTATTTTTTAAAAAAAAACATAGGAAACAAAAAGCAGGACATGTGAATCATACAAAATCAAAATTCCCAGGCTCCAGCTTACCGTCTTGGTTGTGGAGATTGCATCATCTGGGACCCTATCAACCAATGCCTTGGCAACTGCTCTTTGGTACTGCTCAAATAATGCAAAAGAAATATTAAAAAATAACATCAACATCAATATAAGAGTTACTAGCAAGCAAAGCATTAGAGTTATTAAACAAGCAAACATAAGAGGAAATGAGAAAAAAGGGACAGTGTATTTATGTTTGTTATCGCTTGCCAAACAAAACCAGGTCAGCTGGTGACAGTAAATCAGTACCTCCAGGGTGCAGTTCCTGGTACCAGGTAGCAAATAGTAGGCAATAATTTAATGCAAAAGCTAGCTATGTTTACACAACAAACTAAGAATAAAGATAAAAATTAGAAATTCAGAACATATGGAGTATTAAAAGGCATACTGACATCATATAGGACAGACCTGAGTATACTTTACAATATCTTTTTCAAATGTCTCGTAAGTCTGAGCTTCCAAATTATCCATTAGAGGCTGCACCAAATGAAAGTCATGACTCAGGAGAAAGCAAAGATAACACAACAGTGATTGTCTGCATGAGCTTGCGTGCCCTAAGGGTAATGAGAAAGCATAAGGATTCCCATCTTGTTTTGAAGTTATCTGAATAGCCAGGATTCCATTCCAAATTTTTAAGTGTTAAATAAAAAAGATCTGAATCATAAAACGTAAAGAGGTATGATAAAGAAAGTGTTAGCTGCCATGGCAACTGGAACATGCAAGTTCTGGAAATTTCATTACAGACCAATGGTTTTCAAAAAATTGATTTGTAGACTTCAAATGTAGGATAAAGCTGCCATTGCATAATATTTAGTCTTTTGGCCAGATGTACCCATGCGAGGGTGGTTTTTGGGTCTCTCAAGCCCTCGTATTTTCAATTCCCTCTTCCTTGAGGTTGCAGGAGTCAGGATCCATCTGTTTGCGACAGTAATGTTTTCGAGAAAATAGGCTCCGAAAATGGGATGATCAGTGGACATCAGCTATGGGCATTCTACAATTTAAACAAATGGGCTTTTTTATTTTGATCCAGGATAAATTTCTTTTCCTTTTTTGAGGCTCCCTTAGCAGAGTGATGGGCTCAGTAGCCACGAGTTACGGCCAACAAATGAACTGATTTAAAGTAATTTGGCATGAAAAAATCAACTACCTGGAGAGGAGATTGCAAAAAATCCCTGTAATTGATCTGTATCACATAGAAAAAATTCATGATCAACAAATATCCTAGCATGATAGTTAATGGCATGACAGCTAATGGTCAGGTAGAATGGATACCTCGAAGCGTTCCTGCTCAGGGAGCGGATCCATCCTCTGAAAGAGATACGAGATGTAATTCAGGTAGGGACTCAACGCGTGTCGAATAACGGCACCTAAAACAACGATTTAGGTCAATAATAAGTCATATAATAAAGAATAAGAAAATATGAGCAAACCCAGGCTGTCGGTTTGCAGATGAGGCAGAAAAATCAAAGAACTGATCACACGTCACTCATTCCGGAGGATGAGAGCTTAAAGATGAACATTATAAGCTTAGAACTCATGTATTTAGGGAATGTTTGAATTAAGACTTAAAGGTCCAAACCAGATTAAGCATGATCAACAAATTAGGCCACAAAAAAATAGCATGTTAAACCAAGTTCCAGAGATATCTCAAGGATATTCCTAGAGTTGTCTAAAGAACTACAATTACTTAAATGTCAAGTGACCAGTGACAGCATTATCATCTATAAAATGGTCACTCACTTTGTACTTAAAGAACACAGAGTAGTACATATATCTAAAGGTCTGTACAACTTACCTTCAGCGTGGTTTTCATCACCTGAGAGCACTCCATCTGCTACTGGGGAGACATCATGTTTTGATGTTCCAGATAGTATTGCCTGTGGGGAAGGTAACAGGTATGTTAGTTAGTCCTAAAAAAAAGGTATGTTCGTCACACGGGTAACTTAGAATGGTTTTAGAAAATAAGGCAAGTTGAAAAATGGAGAAGCATGTGCACTGGATCACTAACTCAAACATATATGGGGTAAATCATTGATGGACATTGGAGAGCAGATAACAAACAATGCACCTGAACTGAATGGTTAAAAAATCCAGTAAGGAGCTTCTGGTACCGCCTTGACAAACAAGGATATCCTCGTGCATTTGTTAGAAAAGCCTGATGCAAAAACAAAATCGTATTAAATTCATGGATTATGTTTTCATCTTCTGAGGGGTGACCCATAGCACTACGAGAATCGAATAAATGATATCATTACATTTGTTTGAAGAATAGCAGCTCTTATAGGCTCCCCAAACCACCGCCCCAATGAATTAATTGATGGTAGTGTGCTCCTGGTATATGAATAGCCAATATTTGTAATGAATACCAAAACTACAGCATTAAATATGAAACATTAATAGTAACTTCGCTTGGAAATAAAGTATCCTATGCAAGTATGACACTTACGAAATATCAAGTGCCACACATAGTTGGTTGCTATGATCACATAACAACCTGAATGAATTCCACAATTCCCACGAGTCTTCCATTTCCTTCTGCAAATTAGAAAATGCATAAACAAGAGTGTTATATGAATCATTCAGATGCTGATACTTCATATTCTAATAAACAATGTTGCAGACAGTCTTAATGATCAGAAGGTTACCATGTAATTGTTATTCTTTGCTCTATCATGATCATCATCCAATGGCTCAGACTTCTCTAGTGGTAACCTAAGCCACAACTTGATGAAGCAGCACATAAAAATTAAAAAAAAATGTTATTCAGATATAAATATATAACATGATGGATCTATCTCCTGGGAGTGGGAATGGGAGTAGGAGAGGGACAGGACGATACCTGCATATTGGTCAGGCCTTGCAAAATTTGATTCACAACTCTAGCATAGTTACCACATGAAGATCTTTTCGGGGTAGGAAGAACACATGCCTGCAAGGAAATTCAAAAAAGTTCAATTTTAATTGAGAAAAAAAAATTATAAGGCAGTAAGGCTTATAAAGTTTCTAAAATACTATTGAAAATACAAGATTCTATACTGGATTTGGATCATCCCTGATTCTTGTGCTTGCAAAAGACAATCAGAGGAGAATCCTCGGTGATCAAGGTTTGAAAGTACATGACAACAGAGGAAACATGGCATCGTAAGTTGGTTTTATTTGCTATGTCTTTGGAAGTACAAAATTGTTGAAACTATCAAAATTGTTGACCCCAACGGCTGAACGTGGCTTCGCCCCTGGTTTTACTTGCCATGTCTCTGGAAGTACAAAATTGTTGAAACCATCAAAAGGAATAATTCCATCTATACCATCACTTTAGCTGCACTTTCCATCTATACCACCACCTTGGGTCAATGACATGTAGGATCAAGCCCCAAATGTCATTGATTAGCTTGATGGTATAGATGAAAAGTGCACTCAAAATGATGGTATGGATGCAAATAGCCCATATCAAAATATACAATGTGATCAGACTCGCAACGGAAATCGGCTCCCATCCAGGGTCCAATAAACATTTGAAGGACGGGTTTTGAAACACCGAGAGCCATTTGCCAATAGTACTGCTTAATTATGCCTTTCCATTTATGTATATCAGAACAGAAAATAAGGATGTGACATTCCAGAATTTGGACCTTATATTATAGGAGTATATGTGATTCACTGATGCAGAACAAGGGCATATTTGGTTGGTATTAGACTAGCATGTGGATGAATTATGAAAGACCCAATGGGAGCAAGGACCTGTAGCGATAGATGAGTTGCCCACGCGACCTCCTGCTTCAGCGTAAGCTCCGAGTCCAACCGAAGCTGCTCATCCTCCGAGTCCAAATCAATCCACTCGCTGAGCTTCCCAACGACGTGGCTGCTCCACTGGGAAGGGCTGAGGACCAGGTCAGACGCTGAAACGGGAAGCACGGCGCCCGGCGTGGGCCGGTAGGCAGGGTCGACCTGCAGCGCAAATCATTGCAAGTCACGGTGAGGGAGAATTCGGCGGCAGGCTGTCGCGGCACAGCGGAGTACTCACCAGAGGAGAGAGGAGAAAGTCGAAGCCGGATGAGAGGGATTGATTGAGGACGGCGGGGAGGCACTCCCCGGAAGGGAAGTCGAGAACTTCCACCCCGCTGAAGCGAGAGTCGCTCTTGTCCCCCGCGCGCTGACCTAGCGGCATCTCCGTCAGCTGGGAATGGGAATACGCAACACCTCTCTCCTCTGCTACTGATTGCCGCACGCCGCCGCCGCCGCCGCCGCCCGGTGGAGGGAGAGAGGCCCGGTGCGGCTAGGGTTTAGGGTTTTGGGGACGCCGATGAGAGCAGGGGAGCGGCGCGTGGCGGGGTAACAGATGGAGAGACTGACGTGTAGGTCGACTTCTGCAATAGAGGTTTGACCAAATCCGACGTGTACTTTGATCACCTCTGAATTCTGATCGGAATCCGAAACTTTTAAAAGAAGGAAATTTTATATGCAACGTCCTGTTGATTGTGATTAGGGAGGCAGAAGTGGCGCCAAACTGCCACACAGATAGTGTTATCTAAATGTTTTTGTTGCGAATCCTTTGTTTGCCACAATTTATAAAAATATAATTTGAATTATTTCAGAATTCAAAAAAAAAAACTACACATGGGTAACACTGTCCTTTGCCGCATCGCATAAGAGCATCTCCAGTAGTTTCTGATCATTCCCTCTAAACCAATTATTTAGGTGCTAATAAAAAAAACAATGCTCCAACAGTAACTTGAATCTCTCCCTAAACATGCACCACCCCCTGTATCATCGCTTTCTCACCCTAAATCTGTACCTTTACTGGGACTACCAACGCATCAACGCTACGTCGGTTGCTGCTGATTCTCGTGCACGCTTCAGCCCCACCGTGCCCTGTTGGCAGCAGAAATCAACGCGGATGTTCAACCTTCGAGGCTATGACCAGTAGA
The DNA here is from genome assembly GCA_001602275.1 of Zoysia japonica. Classification (NCBI taxonomy): domain Eukaryota; kingdom Viridiplantae; phylum Streptophyta; class Magnoliopsida; order Poales; family Poaceae; genus Zoysia; species Zoysia japonica. Next base: position 1,892,470 of record BCLF01000045.1, on the reverse strand, counting down.
AACCGGACTGCATCCAGTTTTCGGTGGGTCAAAAAAGATATTTCGCTAAGTTCGGTTTTTCCGAAAATCAGTTATATATTTAAACTGAATCACATCAGTTTCACTAAATATCACGAAAATCGATCAATTTTGAATGGACAGGTTTACAATCAAAATCCATCGGTTTACAATCAAAATCGATTATATACCTAAACTAAACTGAATCAGATCAGTTTCACTAAAAACCATAAAAACCACGAAAATCGACCGGTTTTAAATGAACAGATTTACAATCCAAACTGAACGGTTTTGAGTGCCCCTTGTGCTCAGATGTTCTCTTATATTATGAATTGTGTTTTATAAATTATGTGATAAAAAGTTTATTAAAATACTTCGTAAGAGCATTAGCACCCCTTCAAATTGAATCCTAGCTCCGTCTTTTCACGGTTTTCGGTTAAATCGGTTCGGTCTAGTTTCACACGACGATCGATTTTCAGTTAAACTGAGGGGTAAGCAGTGAAACCGGCAGGTTTCAAATTTTGAAAAACCGATAAACCGATTGATAACTATGTAAAACCGCTTGATAAATTAGAAAAACTGATCGATTTAATGCAGCGCTTTGTTCAAATTTTTATTTTTTTTATTTGGAGATGCTCTATCACGATGTCTGAGAGCATCTTCAAAAGCTCCTATTAACTCTCTCTAAATGAAATTATAAGAGAAAAATGTAAAAAACCTCCTCCAACAACTCCTCTTAACATTTCCTACTTTCAAGAGTGCCTTAAAATTCTCTTATTCTGAATGATAACTAGCAGTAGCACCACTGCTCACTTTTAAACTATATTTAGGAGAGCTATCCGAGAAGATGATTAAAATGGACTCCAATTTTTTTTATATTGACCCAAAAAATACTTTTTGTAATTTTTTGAGTGAACCGGTGAAGGTGCTTTGACCGCGGCACAAAAAAAAATAGAGATTCATTATAGATGATATGGTTGACGCGCACATTTTTTAAAAAAAATTTAGGTACTAGTATTGGGGATTGTTGGAGAAAGGTCTTGATTTTTATCCCAATAACTTTTCGGGACCTCTTAAATCACTTTGTTGAGAGTACTTATTATAAGTAACTATTGGAGATACTCTAAATATTGTATTTCGAGAAAAAATCTTCGAATGCAGCCATGCACACAGGTTTGGGTAGCAGGCACGTAATTTCACAATTATTTTTTAGAACATCGTAATTCACAACTAGTTGTAAAGCTATGCACACAGGACGAAGAGACCCAATGAAATACACCTAATTTTTTTTTTGTTAATAACACTTTTTTTTAGTTAATACGGTCTGGGGAAAAAAAGATGGCCATCGCAAAAAAAAAAAAAGAGCAAAAAACGGAAAGAGTATGACTTTATCATGCAACAAGTTTGCCCGTGGTTTTCTAGTACTCCGACCTAAGTACTTTGACATTGTTTAATGAGTCCTTTTTATGTTAATTTTAGAAAATGTGTTTATTTGTTAAGTGTCGAGGGTTACATGCGTGTTAAATCCCTTGAACCTTATAATTAACCTCATAATCACACCAAACTTCGACGAGTAAAATTAGTGACTTGGGTACTCCTTTCCGAAGTTCGACGAGTATTGATTTGCTCTAAAAAAATGAGCATAAATATTTCATACTTATAAAACCTAACCTTAACGAACAGACTTCACTCGTTTCTTTCTAAAGCCCTACCTTCAGGCTACAACTGGACAAAAGTCCTTCGATTGCGTAGTACAGTCAAACAATTAAAATTCGCTGTGCCAAATTCGCAACATTTTATTGCATTCCAAGTTCCTGCCACCATTTTAAACCATTTGCATAACACCATACATCAACCTGTCGGTTGCTGTCTCGGGGGTCCCGATTGAGACGTCCTCGTCCCCTTGGCCCTTGGCGTGGTCATGGGGAGCCGTACCTAACATTTTAACAGATTACTATCAGTGCTTTGTTCGCTTGCTAGTAATTAGTACTATTCCAGAGAGGTTAGCAGAAGATTCTGCTTACTTTAATAGTCTCAAAATATGAGCTGTAGCAAACGGACAAGTAAATAAAATGAATAAAAACTGACAGCAACAGCAACATGTGCAACCGTTGTAGAGTAGCCTTTTCAGAATGCAGTGGGCAGATTACCAACGCATGTTTACAGACTTTTCGAGAGAAGCAATAGGGAATATTTCAGCCTTTTTTTTGGTGCTTTATTGTTTATTTTTCCTTGGGCCTTTAAATCTTGCTTTCTCTGCACGACTGCACGAACAGTACAAATATCTTTGGATCGTCATGTTCCGCGAGGAATCTTTTTTTTTCATATTTATTTCGTGTTGCAGAACACCATCATATTCCTTCCTCTGTCTTGGTCTGTCACTCGCCGTTGCTGGCTTGCTGCATGTGCTGGCTGGGCAGTGTTGTCACTCTCTGTAAGAGCAGTACTCCTCTACTTTTTAAGAGACGCTTTCTGAGGTTCTTGAAGGCCACCATTTCGCTATGCTGGAGTAGATTAGATCAAACGCTATTTTCATTGTCATTCTTTTTGTTCCATCCTTGGTCGAAATCACATCTGGTTCTCCTTTTCACGTCGCAAACCCCTCCCCTCTCTGTTTTCTTGTGCCCACTTTAGAAGTGTTCTTTATTGCTATCCCTCTGCCCCCTGCTGTCCTCGTCAGCAAATTTACTCGCCCCCTGGGGGCAAGCGTGCTATCAATGCTTTCCCTTGATGGCATGATGGGATGCGAACATCTGCGTTTTGCTATCACAGGAAATCCCCTCTCACGGTCCAGTGACTCCAGTGCTCGTGGTGTTTGGTTGGACTTCTTTTATTCCCAGAGATTTGTTGAGGTCTTGAAGATATAGAAATTCTGGTGTTGTTGGGAAAACGCTCCCTTCTAGTAGCTCTGGCCCTCTCACCTCTTTCAAGCAAAGATTTCAGCTTTTTCTTGAGGATATGAGAGCTCAAAAATAATTTTTCTGCTGCTGTTCTTGGAGCTTTAATCTTGCCACTTCCCAAGATCTGAGCTTCCGGATTCATTCTTGGAGAAAAGTCCCTATTTTTGGAGCTTGGAGCTGGAATAGTCCCTCCATGGGTTCCTGGTCCGGCCATGGAGCCGCGGCGGCGGCTGTTGTTCTTGTTTCTTGGCTGTGCTTCGCGGCGTCCGGCGTCGGCGCGATTGGGGCGAACTGGGGCACGCAGGCGAGCCACCCGCTGTCGCCGGACACGGTGGTGCGGATGCTCAAGGAAAATGGGTTCCAGAAGGTGAAGCTGTTCGACGCCGAGGACGGCACCATGAGCGCGCTCAAGAAGAGCGGGCTGGAGGTGATGGTTGGCATCCCCAACGAGATGCTGCTCGCCATGGCCACCAGCATGAAGTCCGCCGAGAAGTGGGTCGACAGGAACGTCTCCCGCTACCTCAACGACGGCGTCAACATCAGGTATCTGATTCTCGATCGCTTTCGAGACTTTGCAGCTTTTGATTATCGTTAGTGCGCTTCAGCTCACTCACATAGACAGTGATGATTGGAGGCTAGTGCTACATTACCGCCTGTCAGCCCACTCAGGCAGTGCTTATTTGTAGCTGGTAGCAACTGCTTGATTTCAGTCTTATTTATCTACTAGGATGTATCGCTAGTCTAGAATTATCTGGGAATGAGGCCATTTTCTCATTACCACGGTTTTTCCTTGATTGCTGGCAAACAATTCAAGCTCCTGTATTGGATAGATGTTTGTCCTGGAAAGTAGACTCACATTCTGGTTATACAAGAAACATTGGCACTTTTCACGGTACATTTTGCCTCTGATTGCTTAGCAGTTTTCCTTGATGCATCGTCACTTGATGTCGTATGGACATAGCCAATAAATTTTTGCGTTTTCAGTTGTGTGTCCAGTAGTTCTTGCATGCCTGCTTGGATACACCAGTAAGCAGTCATGGTTCATAGATGCAAGACATGTCAGTTTCATACAGCCTGTCGGTTTATTTTTTGCGAGGCATATCAGTTTCATGTTAGAATAAAGATTCTACTGCTCATTTTCCTTTTGAGTAATAGCTTCCGAGTGTTGATTTTGCTCATAATATAAACAATTTATCTTTAAAAGGAATACTTTGAAATGAATCTGATTCATGATGATGCCTATAGCACATGGTGGCTTCCCAGTACATATAGATGTGGAACTTATAGTGTTACACTAAGGGTGCAAATGTATCATTTTTTTTCCTCCAGTCCTCTATTTCTGTTCCTTTTATTCCTCCCTCTATAGTATTTATTTACAGTTTATAGTCTAATCACTACTTTATGCCAACTATTCAAATTCCATTTTAATTGCGCTGATTGTTTTTGGGTAGACAACCTTGTTATCTTACCACTCTGAATGTTGAAAATTATTGCAAAGAAGCATTTTCCTAGAAGTTGGGTGGTCCCCTTTTTTCACAAAACTTTATTATGTCGTTTCTGGTTCTAGAATGAAACCTTTTTTTTTAATGAATATTGTCAAAAGTTTTATGCATCCTATTCCTAACTAGATATTTCTGTATGCCTCTCACACCCGGAGCCTTCCTTGTTCCATGTATCGAACTGCAATTCTTTTTTATCAAGCTGCTAAATAATTTGTAACTGTAAGTAGCATCAGATATGATGTTTTCAGAATACACTTGATTTGCATCTAGCAATCACCATTTCATTTTGTACTTCAAGTCAAAGTTTTTTTTAGTATTAGTCTCTCCTCCTCCCCCCTCTTTTTTTTTTTGGGGGGGGGGGGGGGGGCAGGTTCTGATAGGATAGCTCAGTAAATATCCTAAACTACTTCTGGCACCTAAATTTTGACTATAAGAAACATCGATGTTCTTTGGGAGCCCGCGTTCTTTTCTAGCTGTTATAGAAAGTAGGCACATAATATATCAGCCTCTTAATATCTGCTGTTTAGATTATACAGTATATACACATTTTATTCGTGCCTTTTTTATCATTTTGTTCCATGAAGCATATTTGTGTGATAACACAACAGTAGCAATATATTTTGAAATTTCAGATCATGTAACACTACCATTAGATTTTTCTGAATCAGCTTTTCTTTTAATTAGCTTTTTGAAGTTAGATGCTCACTTTACTTTCTGCAAGATCTCACCTCTTGGTTTGACATATTCCATTGTTAGGTATGTTGCAGTTGGGAATGAGCCTTTCCTGGAGACATACAATGGAAGCTTTCTGCAAACCACTTTCCCTGCCATCAGAAACATACAGAGTGCACTTATAAAGGCTGGCTTGGGCAATCAAGTAAAAGTCACATGTCCTCTCAACGCTGATGTCTATCAGTCATCAACCACAAAGCCTTCTGATGGGGACTTCCGTACGGATATTCACGATCTGATGATCACCATCGTAAAATTTCTGAGTGATAATGGTGGTGCTTTCACTGTCAACATCTACCCTTTCATAAGCCTCTACAGCGACCCAGACTTCCCTGTGGACTATGCCTTCTTTGACGGTGCTTCATCACCTATTGTTGATGGCTCCGTGACCTACACAAACATGTTTGATGCAAACTATGACACACTTGCATGGGCTCTGAAAAAGAATGGTTTTGGAAATCTTCCAATTATTGTTGGGGAGGTAGGATGGCCGTCTGATGGGGACATGAATGCCAATGCCCAGCTCGCTCAGCACTTCAACCAGGGCTTTCTCACTCACATCGCTACTGGGCGAGGGACTCCAATGAGGCCTGGACCTATTGATGCTTACTTATTCAGTCTAATTGATGAGGATGAGAAGAGCATACAGCCAGGAAACTTTGAGCGGCACTGGGGGATTTTTACTTATGATGGCCTGCCAAAGTATCCACTAAATATGGGGACAAATTCACGAGGTCTTGTCAAAGCAAGGGACGTGAAGTACCTTGAAAAGAAGTGGTGTGTGCTAAAGCCCACAGCGAACCTTAATGACCAAAAAATTGCAGACAGCGTGAGCTATGCGTGCGCCCAGGCAGACTGCACCAGTCTGGGTTACAAGACTTCATGCGGGCAGCTGGACATACGAGGCAATGTCTCGTATGCATTTAACAGCTATTACCAGAAGAATGACCAAGATGATGTGGCCTGTGGGTTTGACAACCTTGCAATAACCACGGGCCAAGATCCAAGCACCGGAACTTGCAGATTTGGTATCATGATCGAGGTTGACTCAGCCTTCTCATGGAAGCTACAACAAGTCAGAAGCAATATCCTCTTGATGCCTCTGCTTGTGGTTCTACAGCTGTGCTTGTTATTCTTATAGATGCATGATTCACAGGGAATGAGCACGGGAGCATCAACAATCTGACAGCTTGAGAGTACTTGGTGTATGTTGTCAGTTATCATTCATGTAGAGAACTTAATTTAAATCCTTGTTTTTGGAAGGTTTCATCCATGCTTTTAAGGGTTACTTTTATCCATCAGTAGTACCATTTTGATGGGAGTGATGCATCGAGTCCACCATTGACCCCTAGAATGTTAGGGCAATAGGGCACATGCAAATGCAAGGCGGATCCAGATTTCTCAGTATGAATTTGTAATCCATCTACCATCATGCATCGTAACCCTATGAGGTCGCACCATACCCTTTTTCCATGAGACCGATGTGGTTAGGGACCTGAAAGAATTCGGTTCTGTTTTTTCAGGAGACCGGTTGGGACAGGTGTATGTTACGGGGAGAGCATTTAACTCTGCACTTCGCACAGATTTTCAGCTGCATTGTGTTCTCTCAAACCTGATCCTCAAATGGCCAGTAATACTATCGTCCTGTTTGGGTACGATTTTCTTCATCACGATTAGATTATAAGCTAAGGGAAGATTTTCTCTTTTATTGCTTTTTGTTTATTGTAGTTCAAATTTTTAAAACAGCGGTCAGCATAAGCGAGAATAACCGAAGTGTTTAGTGGGATTATCGCTTATTTTGATTGATAAACCATTTATAAGCGGAACTAAGCATGACCTATAGAACATCATACAAAATGCAGGACCATGACCATCTTCTACAGAAAGTCCATCCTTTACTCCGTGCCCAAGTGGACTCAAAGGCCAACAATGACATCAAAATTTTCGTTTACCAGTAGGGACGCGAGTAGGTCAACAATATTATAGTTTAAATTTTACGATAACTTGTAAATACTTATAAAATTTAAATTAAATTTAGCCGTCACAAGTACCTACTTGCATCCCTGTTTACCAGTACTGAACTATGCCGAGCTAGGAATTTACCAGTACTGAATTATGTCCAATTCAAAACCGGGGGGGGGGGGGGGGGGGGGGGGGGGGGTGGGGGAGTGTAAAAAGCAAACGCTGCATAGCCTGGTTCCCGGTAGCCTTTGGACGAAAAAGATACTATAGCATAGCAGATAAGAATAAGATTCGCCACTATTTTTGGCAACCCAGCGTGTGGCGTAGAAACGATGCAAGGACATCAGCCGCGGCTAATCAAACTGAGAAGGAACTCACTTGATAATCTTGATGTGAGATTAGCCGCACATGCCTGCTATTTGTTTGCCGACCCTGATGGGTGGTGTCACTTCAGATGCAGGATTTTATTGCGAGGCAGTAATAATCCATCTGCCAAACGGTTGGAAGGTTTTGCTTCGGGTCGTTTTCGATGTCGTCATCTTCCTCTTCCGGTTCTGTTTAGTTTTGGCTGGTGGCTGGTGACGCGTCAGATTTGCTCCCAGCTCGGTACGACTAAAAGACATCAGGTCATTCCAAGACCCAGACTGTCAGTGTCAGTCAGTCATTAGGAGAGCTAGGTTTCTTTGTGTTTAGAGAAGAAAAGCTGGTCCTGACTCCTGATATATCATCACCTCCTAACATGTGACACTGAGATTTTGAATAGGTTTAAACGCATAAAATCAATCCAAGTGCCTTTGTGTTGAGAGAGAGAGAGAGAGAGAGAGAGAGAGAGAATAGTATACCTGGGCAAATTCCATCCTTATATGGACACGGCAAGCATTCTGAATTTCTCCCTTTTGAACCCCAGTGTGCTATCCACAGCACTAAAAACATAAAAAAAAAATAAGGATTTTCACTCCTCTCCCTATATATTTTTAATTCTTGAACATGTAAAAAGAGTGTATTTCTGTGTGTTACATGAAAAAAATATCATGACATGAAACTAAGTATCTACCTTAGACAGACACCAACAGTTGACACGGCTGACAAGGACCATAAAATTGAGTCGATACAACGTGTAACAACTACCAAGGCTTCAAATTACTCTATGAAGCTGCCAAAGCCAACAAATGTGTCATCACATGATTTTACTGTTTATCGCGCGGATCAAAGATTCACAGACCAAGTGGCACCACCCACTCCAGTCCCATCGTCCCATCGGAGTGCATCGTCCACAAAAAAACAAGTACCACTACATGAAAGCAAAATAGACCAAAGAGAGCAATACCTTTCGGCGGATTAGTAGAGGCAGACCCATCGTCAATACTAGCAGGCCATCTATCCGACGAGTGTGAGAGGAACCCGTTCCCTTTCAAAAGCAGCAACAGGAGTTTGCTTTGCCATCTCTTAGGTGATCCAAATCCTGAAATCCACCACAATAGTGCTAGCAGTACTGGTTCCGGTTGTTGTAAAAGTTACAGTAACAGGTAGTGATCTCTGTTGGGATCTCAGGGATGGACATGTGACTTGGTTGTTGTGTTAGGAGGCAGATATCCCACTTGGTATTCTTCAAATTTTCTGTCCATCCCTTCAGGCCCAGTTGGGGGCTTTTTGAGAGAGAGAGAGAGAGAGAGAGAGAGAGCGCTGGCCATATTGAGTGCACTGGATTATTGGGAGCCTTGTCTTTCCTATCTGGTTGCTTTCCTGCCTATAGATTTTTGAGGCCCTCATTTTCCCAGTGCGAGCCAGTTACACGAATAAGGGAATTTCAGCCAGACAGATTATTCAGGAAAAATGCGGTGAGGTTCTTGATTTTATCACATATAGTAGTAGTAGTCGTAGTAGTATGGGAGGTGCAGTTCTTCCTATCCCTAGGATAAAGGTGTTCCTTCTTTTCCGAAAGGTTTCGCTATGCCCCACCAAAAACTCCTGATTTGATGTGGTGTATGCTTTCCTCTCCCAGTCCTGCTGGTCTCCAACAATGACGGGAAAAATTTGTGCTAATCCTTAGGTAGTTCTTGTTGGTGAAAGAAATCTGAAGGATTGAAGCAAGTAAACATCTTCATGATGTGTAGGGTCCAGCGCTGGGGTGGTTGACGCTGCTGGTTTCCAGACTATAAGGGGAAATAGGATATAGATCTCAGGAAGCCAGAGATGAGGCTGAGGGGGCGCCAGTGGCGAAGCCTGTGCTGCTCAAGTGAAGCTAAGCTTGATTGATCTATGTGCCTCCTCCTTGGTTCGCTGGATCAGCGGAGCTCGACGGTTCTGCGTGGTGCTGCATACTGAGAAGAAGAAGCTTTTGTTGTTACCCATGGGGAGTAATCTCTTGTGAATTTCTTTTCCTGGGAGCAAGGGGCGGGAGGTACTTGTCTTTTGCACGTTTATGTACTTGTGTTTCTGCCTTTTTTGATGCTTGAATGATGGTCGCCCTGTTCGTGCCATGACTACTCCTAGCAAAAGTTGAACTGCTCCACTGTCGACAGCACCTTATGTACATGTCTGTAAATTCAAGGATGAATAGTGGTTGACTGCTGAGATTTGTAGTTGTAAATGCAATTTTTCTTACTCTTAGTTGCTGAATCTTCTGTTTTTCTAACATGCTTCACTCATCTATTTTTGTTGCTTCAGAGGTAGCAGCTTTGGCAAGTAGCCTTGAGATCTTTCAGTTCTGGCATGGGTTCTTTCGGGATGGACTGGAGCCAGAGGGGTTCCATGTTGTGGGATTGGGAGAACTTGTCGCCAATAGGCGCCAACTCAAATGATAACCCCACGATTTCGCTGCAGGCTGAGCCAAAGTTTGCCTGTTTTGAGGCCACAGGACATGAATCAGTACACTCTTCCTGTGGTACTTTCTCTTCCAATTCGGAGATGGGCTATTGTTCATCCAAGAGTTCCATTGCGTCCATTGATTCGTCGCCCAAGCCAGGGGATACCGTGGAGCTCAATTTTGCACTTGTCAAAGTGCTTGGCAAGGGCACTGACCACAAGACTGCTTTGGGTAAAGTTGATGATGCCAGATCTTCGCCATCGTCGGTTATAGCCGTCAGCAGTGGAGAACCAGTGATTGGTCTGAAACTAGGTAAGAGAACCTATTTTGAAGATGCGTGCGGAGAACAGAGTGCCAAGAATTCACCCTTGGGTACAAGTGCAGTGACCCCTACTACTACTTCGACGAAGAAGGCAAAAGTGGCCCAAACTGCACAAAACATGTACTGTCAAGTTGAAGGCTGCAAGTTTGATCTTTCTTCTGCTAAAGACTACCATCGAAAGCATAGAGTCTGTGAAGCTCACTCTAAAGCTCCCAAGGTTATTGTTAATGGTCTGGAGCGACGCTTTTGTCAACAGTGTAGCCGGTGAGTTGCTTGAGTTTGAAAACTGAGAAACTTTTCTATGGAACTATATACTATCTATTGGTTTTCGTAAATTCCCTGTCTTGGCATCCTTGAGTAAGGAATAGGTAGGACCGTAGGAATGTCTAATATTATCCTTCTTTGTTGCCTATGTTTTGTAGGTTCCATGCTTTATCTGAGTTTGACCAGATAAAACGAAGCTGCCGCAGGCGCCTCAATGATCACAATGCCCGCAGACGGAAGCAACAACCTGATGCGATTTCATTTGGTGCATCAAGGCTCTCTACAATGTTCTATGGTAGTGCTAAAACTTAGGTTGCCTTTTGATTTTTTGAAATAAATGCATTACTACCGTTTGTTTTCTAGCAATTATCTTACGAAAAATTCTAGCCTGTTTCATATATACTTACAACTAAATGAAACTAGGACGTAGAAGTATAAACTGCAATATTTTGCCCCTTGTTTGCTAGTTCACAACTCAAAGCCATGTTTTTTGAGATTCTGGGAACTCATGCTTCCATTTCGTAGGAGTACAAAGACATTAATTCCATGTAGTTTGGAATGCTAGGAAGCTGTTGAGTTCTGAATAATCATTAGTCCAAAGCAAATGCTTATTGCATCCTCTATAATCTTGTGTGACACAGCCTTAGCTTTAATACTAAAAGATCATTTACTTTCTTTATGGGTTTTTTATACCAAAAGAGATTTAACTTTGTGTTACGCTGAAATGTTCATGGTGGTCTTAAACAGATGCAAGGCAACGTACAAGTATTGTACTTGGTCAGGCTCCTTATGGTCCGATGAGAAGCTGGACAAGTTCTTCATGGGATAACCCAAGAGGAGGCTTCAATTTTGCAGAAACAAAAGCTCCTTGGTTGAAGCCAACGAGAGCTGCAGGTGTTGACGGGATACATCTATCAAGTCAGCAGCTGTGGAACAAGCATGTGCATGATTTTGATGGATTCATTGCTTTTAAGGGAACTAATGATACGGTCCTTGATCAAGGTAAGTTTTCCCCCTCTATTACAAATTGATACAGTATTAAAAATATTTTTCCATAACACTCCTAGGCTGGAATAAATTCAGATATTGTAATTTCGGTGATATTTACCCATTGGATACAGTAATAATTATACCCTTTGGACAACTATATTCATTAGTTTTGTGCATGATTGCAATTTTTTGACCGATGCATCAATGTATTTGTGTACCATTTGTTTTTTAAATGTTAAAAAGGCAGCAACAATCGGCAGTTTAATCTCATACAAAATTTGTCCAGTTTAGAGCTGTAACTGTCCTCTTGGGACTGCTATCTAATCCTCAGTCAACTTCTCATAATATGGCTGTAATGTGCAGCATGCTAAGCCAACTCCAGCATAACTGGAATTCCTAGTAGTTTTTATTAACCTGTTTATAAGGTGTTTCAAAAAAAAAAAACTGTTTATAAGGTGGGTCGGGCATGTCACAGATTCACAGTTGGTTTCAAGATTTGAAATGTTCTGAATAAATTACAACTGCTGGGATGTTTTTTCAATTTTTTTTCCTTGCACTATTGTGGAAATTAGTATGAAACCACCTAGTGATGTCCACATATGTTTCGGAACCAAATTCCTCTAGCTAGGAAGTAGGAAGACTCGCTGATCGATTGAATTTTCTATAGTATAATGTCTACCTTTACTATGCCTCTGCTGCTCAACATCTGTGGTTGATAATTACTCCTTCCATCCCAATTTAGTTGTCATCCTAGATTCGGGCACGAGAATTGAGGAGGGGTGAAAAAGTGAAATGTGCTAAAAACGAGAAGGAAAAAGATAAAGATAGATATGCATTGGGAATAGAGAAAGGTACATTGTGAAGCAAATATGACAAGTAAATTGGGAAAACTTGAGGATGTTAGGATGACAAGTAATTTGGAAGGGAGGGAGTAAGCAATACTTAAATTGCAGTGCATATGTGGCACTTACAGTCTTCATATGCTCCCTCCATCTTATTTTATAAGTCATTTTGTGTCTGAACACGAGAATTAAAAAAAGTAAAACAGGTGGAATGGCTCTGAAAACAATGAGAGGTTGAGATGGGAAGTTATTGGGAAAAGAAATTATATTGGAAAGTGAGAACGACTTGTAATTTGAGAAAATTTGAGGAAAGACTTACAAGTTGAGACGGAGAGAGTATATCTTTTGAAAAAGATTTTTCTCTATTTTGTTATAAACATAATAACAGTAATAGTGCATACCTTTTACCAATTTTCAGGCATCGAAGCTTCCGTGGCCGCCAACTTGAATGGAGCCCCAGATCTTCAGCGTGCTCTCTCTCTTCTGTCAAACAATTCAGCTGATGCTTCCAGCGACCAGCCAATTTCTCAGCTGCACCCTGCACTGGTCACCATTGCCAGCAGCTCCAACCCTGTGGTCCAAGGCTCGTCAGGACTCTGGCAAGACGGCACGGCTCTCGACCATGAGGCGCGGTTTCAGGCTTTCGATCCCGTGAGCAACAGGAGTCCCATTGCTGCACCGCATCAGCTCCACCTCCTGAAACTACCCGCCTATGACAGCTCCCCTTCTCACTATGACCAGATGAACTGATGCTTCCTCCGGGTAACGCCTCCGTCTGCGACAATGGTTCTGCTGTCAGAACCTCTGAATTCTCAATTTACTATGTTCTGAAAATAAAAGCCTGTGCGAATTCAGGCTCGAACGATCCGTTAGGATTCCTATTCAAGAACAGTTGTTACTCAGGTTGTTGAAAAAATAATCCATCCTTGTGATGATGCCATGTAATACCTTGAAATTCTCGATTGCGTCGCCAGTCGGCAAGTAAGTGACCATGGACCGTCTTTCGAATTCCTGATTATATCTAAACCAATGCATTGTGAATGGAACAAGCCTGATTATCATGGTAGCTGATGTTCATTCTTCATGAAACGAGGAGTCCGAGTACCTGCACCTGCATGCCGGCCATTGCTGGTCGACGGCATCACGGCAAGTGGACAGCGCGGCCACCGTGGCCCGTGCAACTGCCGCGTGCGCCGGCGGCGTCGCATCGATCGAGCACCACTTCCCTTCCCGACGTTGCGGCTCTGAACTCGTGCTCGCCGTCAACCACAGCTACGCAGTCGCTTTACGCCGCCAAGAACCCTTTCCCCACCTCTCGTCGGCAGCCCATCATTCTCCGCTGTGGGCCGCCGGTGGCATCGCCGGGAGGGGGGATGATCTCGATTTTTTTTACAATTTAAAACTCGTTTCGTTTCGTTGAGATTTATAATTTGACACATCTGTGTAAATAGCATATATGATGTATAACAGTGAGCCAGTGTGTCAAATTGTCAAAAACTAAGAGTCTTAAATTATCATAAAGCTCGGATGATCTCATGATGACAACAAACTTTTTTTTTTTAATAAAGGGCAACTGCTCAGAAAATACCCCGACCTGGATCGCGGTCCATTTTTGGGCCCATTCGAGCCGTCCAATTCGACATGTGTTCGGTCGATCGTGATTATTTTAATCACGATACAACCTCGGCCTGTTTGAGCCGTCCTCGGATCAGTGCGGGCCAGATGGAGCGAGCACAACTTTTTAGCCGCTTCACCGACCGCCGGTTGCTATCGGCTGGTACTGTAGTAGTATTTGCTATGTGCCGGCCCGAGACCTTTTCCATCCCACATCGCACTATCTCAGCAGCCAGCCACCAGTCCATCACCTCTGACCACCGACTCCAATGGCGACCGGCGAGGAGGCCGGGGAGGACTTCGGCGACTTGGCTGCACTGGGGGCCCTGCGGCAGAGACAGACCGGCTACGCCTGGGCCGACGTCGCGGCTCTGGAGCCGGCCGCGTCGGGCCGGGCCGTGCGCGTCCGCGGCGCGGCCCAGAGGGTGCGCGCCAAGGGGCGAATGGCGTTCGTCCTGCTGCGGCAGGGCTCCGCCACCGTGCAGTGCGTCGTGTCCGGCGAGGCGGCGCGGTTCGCGGCGGGGCTGAGCCGGGAGTCCGTGGTGGACGTCGCCGGCGTCGTCGCGCTGCCGCGGGAGCCAGTCCGCGACACCACCCAGCAGGTGCTCGATCGGCCCGTTGACTGACACTCTTGATCATTCTCCCGGCGCTGTTGCGCCGCCGATTGCGTCTCTGGTTAGTGCTTATGCTAGGTGATCGAACAGGAGGTGGAGATCCAGGTGCAGAAGCTGTACTGCGTTAGCAGGGCCGTCCCCAAGCTCCCGATCAGCGTGGATGACGCGGCGCAGAACGAGGAAGATGTTGCAAGCGCCAAGGCCGTGAGTTTTGTCGCTCCAGTTCAAGCGCCAGTCCATCCAATTGCCAACGTCTCCTAAATCCATGGGCGTGCATGATGAATTCTGTTCTGGGCTTGCCTTACCTGCAGGCTGGGAAGCAGCTTGTTCATGTGGGTCAGGACAAGCGGTTGGACTACAGAGTCATCGACCTGCGCACTCCCGCCAACCAGGCCATTTTTAAGCTCCAAAGTGAAGTCGAATACGTGAGTTGCTGTAACCTGAGTGGCTGACCATGAGACAGCTGAAGTTTCTGTAACCTGACCATTGTCCAAAAAAAACATCATGCAGGCCTTCAGGCAAGCGCTACGTGCAGAAGGCTTCGATGGCATCCACACGCCGAAACTGATCTCGGGATCCAGCGAAGGAGGCGCCGCTGTGTTCAAGCTGGACTACAAGGGCCAGCCGGCTTGCCTGGCGCAGTCGCCTCAGCTGCACAAGCAGATGGCTGTGTCTGGCGGGTTTCAGCGTGTCTTCGAGGTCGGCCCCGTCTACCGTGCGGAGGACTCGGACACGCACCGGCATCTCTGCGAGTTCACGGGGCTTGATGTCGAAATGGCAATCAAAGATGATTACTCTGAGGTGATAATTAAGGATATTATTACAGGAGTTTACTGACCTGACTTGATTTTTGTGGTTTGATTCGGCTTGTGTGAACTATGAAGACGCCTGCATTTCGTTCTCCTGTTGCGACAGGTCTGTGACGTCGTGGACAGGGTGCTTGTTGCTGTATTCGATCATCTGAACAACAGCTGTGCCAAGGAGCTCGAGACCGTCCGGAGACAATACCCTTTCAAACCACTCAAAGTAAGCACACGCCCAAATATTCTCAGACACAATTGGAAGCAAGCACCTGTTGAGGATTCATACACTCGTATAGTATTAATCTGCAGTTAAATAACCAAGCATTATACTACTTGCATGCAGTACTTGGAGAAAACGTTACGCATTGACTACATGGAAGGCATCCGAATGTTGAAGGTACGGCCTCTCCTCGATCTCTATACAATCGGAGTACTTGGGAAACGAATTCATAGTCGACTAACCCAACAGTTCTTGTGTCGTCCACAGGAAGCAGGGGTCCACGTGGAGCCCATGGGGGACCTCAGTACAGAGGCTGAAAGGAAGCTGGGGGAGCTCGTTCGAGACAAGTAAGGACTGCCTCGTCTCGTCTCGTCTCCCGCGTCCAGCATTGCACGCTTGATTAGGGTAGAAATTACCGGAATCAGATTCATTCGTTCGAGTGACAGGTGGGACACGGAGTTCTACATGCTCTGCCGATACCCGTCGGCGGTGAGGCCGTTCTACACCATGCCCTGCTCCGACGATCCGCTCTACAGCTACTCCTTCGACGTCTTCGTGCGAGGTGAGGACACCGACTGGGCTTCTTCGGTCCACTGCTTGTTGGACAGTACGAGCTGCCGCGAATGAATGAATGATAATGCATGCTCCTCGTTTAATTGATCAGGTGAGGAGATCATCTCTGGCGCGCAGCGGGTGCACGACCCTGAGCTCCTGACGAGCCAGGCCAAGGCACGGGGGATCGACGTCAACACCATCGCCAACTACATCGACTCGTTCAGATACGGCACGCCGCCGCACGGGGGATTCGGCGCGGGGCTGGAGCGGGTGGTGATGCTTTTCTGCGGCCTCGGCAACATCAGGAAGACGTCGCTCTTCCCTCGCGACCCCAGAAGGCTGAACCCATGACGAGGCTCGTTCTGTGATTTGCGATAAGGATGGCAGCAAATATGCATGAAACTAATGATGTTTATCACCATCGTGATATGCCGGCAATACTTACGATGGGCCCGTGCCCAAATACATCAACGCACCGCTGAACTGAAATGTTCAGAGAGCTGACTGCAATAACACTACACAGAAATGGACACTCTTTCTTGCAAGCTGCAAAAGGTTCACAAACGAAAGCTTACGGCAGAACTGTCGACGCTTGATACTTACATGCTTTTGCAACAAAACTGCTTACATAATTCGCCTCACGCTTATTACATCCGTGCAAGAGTCTGTATGACTGAGGCACTGATATGTATACAAGCTAAGTTCATTTTGCTTGTCTCGTGGAGATGCAACAGCATATAGTGATATAGAGCGGTATCTGTAGTGTGAATCGTTGTCTATGTTATATCATAGTCATGCACCTGTTTGTCACCATGCCATGCTCACATGGTCCCGTTGCACTTCTTTTCACGAAGGCGGCCGTGACACTCACCAAGCGCCCAAATTGGGAACAGGTTGCGGTAATTGGGATAATTGAAGAAAAGGGAGCAGTTGAAGCATCCAACGTGTTAGGACCAGTGGTGAAGCATCCAGGCGTGCTCCTCCGGCGGCCGAGGTCGGGGTCGAACTCCCACACCGATCGCCCCAAGAAGCCGTTCGTCGACCGTAAGCCACGGGCCGCCGCCCTCCGCCACCTTTAGCCGCCACATCTCGGCCGAACAAGCAAGCCACAGTGGAGTAGCGTCCCAGCTCGCAAAATAGATGTAACGAACGCCGGATCGGAGGGCAATATATACCGTGATAGTACCGCTACTAGAAGAGAGCGGGCAGTGTCCACGCGTGCCCCCAGTGCTGCGGAGGAGATGGCGCCCCGTGTCGCGGAGTAGCTTTCATGGGGGTTGCGTCGGCCGCTTGGTGGCGTGTTTGGATCCACTTAAAGTTCAATTTTTGGTGGAGAAAAACGAATAAACTCGCCAAATATTTCGCTTAGGAGCTGCGTACGAGAAAAGCGGCGGCCTCCAGAATCGTACGGACACATAAAATTGGATTTTTTCCTCCGCGGTCTTCGTGTCGCGTAGCAGAAAAGCAGCAATGTTTTCCCCTTTGCCCTCCCGCGACTCCCGTGGCTCCCCACTCCTCGCCTCTCCCACAGATCGGCGCCGGTCGGCCCCTGCTCCGCCCCGAGCTCGCCGCCTGCTGCGGCCGCTGTAGTGCGTCGCCCTGCTCCGGCCGCCGGTCGACCCACCTGGAGCCGCTCCTGGTCCACCCGAGCTCGCCACCCATGCCCTCTGAAAGCCGCCGCCGTCCCCTGGCCGCCGCCCTCTTCTGGCCACCGTCGCCCGCCTGCCTGCAGATCCCACCGCCATCGCCCTCTCCTGGCCGCCGGCTGGTGCTGCCCGCAAATTCCACCGGCGCGCCTGCCACGAGCTCTGGCCGACCTCTCCTCCTCTGAGCTCTCTCCCGGCCCCCTGCCCGCCCCTGCATCGTTCCCTCCCCTACCAACCAGCCCGACCGGCCTCCTGCTCGCCACCGAGTTTCACAAATCAGTGGCGTGTCCTCTCCTCTCGGGCAGCCCGACCCGACCTCCTGCTTGCCGCCAAGGTCCAGACACCGGGGCTGTGTGGTTGAGACGCCTTCTCTACCCCTTTCACCTGAAGGTAACATCCCTCTGTTCCTCTTTGTGCTTGATGGAGAAGCAAGGAAAGGTAGCGGCGAAGTGAGATTCATTTGCTGCAAAAATTTTCAATGACATTTGTGTGGAAGAAGTCCTTACCCACAATCGTCCGCAACAATGCTTGAATAGTGTGGTATATGCAAACTTTGTTAGAAAATTTTATGAGCGTACCAAGAGAGCATACAATGAAGGCCAAATGAAGAACCGGTGGATATATCGAAGAAAAGATATACTCAATGGAAGACTTTGAATTTGAGAGCCACCAGATTGGGGAGAGATCCTGTCTATGGTTGTATTGTAGCTGACAATGATTGGTGGGAGGAACAAAATGCAGTAAGGCCACATCTCAATTCTACCCATATACATATTGTTTTAACATGTTTTGTAATGGAAGTTTATGTTTTATTTTCAGGCCATGCCAGGTTGTACATGTTTTAGAACTGCTCCACTTGAGCATGAGGACCAAATGCGAATTATGTTTGAAACTGTCATTGTTATAAATGAGACTTCCTATGTTCCGACAGGTGATGCCAATAATGATGAACATGGGAGGACAATGCAGAGGATGAAGTTGTTGCCAGGGAGATTGGTTTTGATACACCTCAAGCCCCTGCTAGTTCAGAAAGGAGGGCAAGGAAAAGGCCGGCTCCTTATTCTCCTAAAGGAAAGAAAAAGAAGACTTTTAAGGAAGTGTTTGGTTGATGCATATGAGCGGAAAGCCCAAAGTAGTAAGAGTTCAGCTACTTCACAAGTTGTAGACCACGTGAGAGATGAGATAGGAAGTATGTTGGATCAAGTGATCAAGGATGGGGCTGAGGAAGGGAGTGATGAACATTTCTATGCCACCCAACTTCTTCAAAAGAAAGAGCATCTTGATGTGTTTGTTACATTGAAGACACCAAGTGGGAGACTTAATTGGCTCAGGAGGTCATGGGAGATCAGGAGGCAGCATTAGGCCCTTATGTGTTTCTGTGTCATTTGTTTTCTATGTATTTCTATGTCATTTGTTTGAGACTTTTTTAAGTACCATGTCTGAGACATGTTTAAGTACTATTTTAAATATCTTGTATGAGACTTGTATCATTTCCTTTTCTAATTAGCGTGAGACTTATTTGGCAGGCTTGCATTTTTTCAATGAGTATCTCTTACCTCTATTGAATCAGAAGGCATGAATGTTGAGAAATCTGATGATGATGATGATGATTTCATGGTGGCTATACTTGCACTGGATTGGATGGGATCCTGTGGTAATACTAAGCATGCAATTTTCAATGCAATTTCTATAATGACTGGAATACAATGGGTTGAGTTAACTTTACAAGACTTGGTCGAGTGTTTTGACATGTTTAGAATGCCAAAGTCAGTTTTCTTACACCTTCATGACCCTTGGTGCAAAATTATGGTCTAAAATCAAGTAGAAGATTTTGTAGTAAAGAAGCATTAAGGATGTTTCTGTGAGTTTGTGGTGCACCTCAATTATTAAGGCAATGCAACAATAAGTTTCGTCACTCATTAGAAACTATTAGTAGGAAGTTTTCACATATGCTTGGTTCTGTCATATGATTTAAGGCCGAAAGATCCACAATTTGGTATGGTTCATCCCTAAGCTAGGGGAAGCACGGTTCTGGTCTTATTTCAGAGATTGCATAGGTGCAATAGATGGCACACATTTTCCAGTAAGTGTGTCCTTAAGTGAGCAACCAAAATACATAGGCCGTCATAGGTATCCTTCACAAAATGTTATGGCAGTTTGTGACTTTGATATGCGGTTCACATTTGTTGTCACTGGTTGGCTGGTTCTGTTCATGACACTCGTGTATTATTTGATACGCTACTCACATACAAGGATCAACTTCTCCATCCTCCATATGGTAAGAATAACTTATGTTATTATGTTATGATATGAATCTATATTGATTATGTCATAATATTTAAATGTAACATGCAGGTAAGTATTATCTTGTCGACTCTGAATATCCTACAAAGGTATCATATTTTTAATGGCAACATGGTCACCATTCAGTAGGATTGAAAGAAGTCTTTAATCATGCGCATTCATCTCTTATAACTGTGATTAAGTGGTCATTTGGAGTTTTAAAGATGAAGTGGTGCATTCTCTTGAACTTGACTAGATATCTTATTAGCAAACAATCTAAAATTATAATTGCTTCTATGACCCTTCATAATTTTATTAGAGTTCATGATTTACATGACTCGGATTTTGAATTAGATATCCAAGGTGATGAACGTCATTTAACCCAACCTAGCACGGATGATGAGAGTGTGTCAATAGATGATATAGATATATAGATATGGACGCGTTGCGTGATGCCATTGATTTAGCTATGGTGTCGTGAGCCTTTCTTAAAGATATTGTTGTTGTAATTAGGCTTATTATGGTGACTATTAAATGCACTTAAGCATATTATAATATAATCATGTTTAACAACTTAAGATATAACATGAAATTCTCCTCTTCTCAAGCATCAAAATGAGCTATTATACACCTCAGGGCACTCAGATTTACCATTTAAGACAGACAATCCAAATAATCAAGATTATCAAACACCCAGTTTATTCAAACAGCATCCAGTTTATTCAAACAGCACCCAGTTTATTCAAACAGCAGATTCTTTGACTTATTACAAAATCATCCTTCTCAGACAAGCGAGTTAAAAAAAAAATCCAAACAGGCCCTAGGAATGAATGCGTTCTCATGCCGCTCAGCAGCTCGTAGTCTCGGACTTCAATGCAAGGATGCTGGGAGCAGCGCTCACTTCCTCAGTGCTACTCCCCTCATCACAAAATAAATATCTTTTTAGATTTTTAAATATATATCTTTAATTATTTATTTTATTTAAAAATTTTGTGAAAAAATTATTTATTTTATTATGAAATGATTCATTGTTAGAAATACTTTAAGTTTATTTTTGTATTTTTGTAAATTTTTGAATAAAACAAATTGTCAAACATTGATTTAAAAAGTCAAAAAATTATTATAAGACGGAGGGAGTTAATTTTAAAAAATCAATAAATTATTATGAGACAAAGGGGGTAGATGGCAGACTGAATAGGGTCCTTTTTAAACGTATTCGTGAGTTGATGTGAAATGATTTCATTTCTGTTTTGGTGTCAGTTTGTCAAAGATCATATAATTCTGTAGCTGTTCGTTTGGCTTCTCATGGAGCATATGTTCTAACTGATGGCTCTGAAATGTTTATGAGCCAAACTCCAAACTTTGTTTCAGCTCTAGTCACCGGGGATATGCCAGTGGTTAATGGAAGCATGTTTCCAATAAAAAAAAAAACTCCTCTGGGCACGACTTCTCTTCTGTGGCCAGCTCCAAGAAAAGCGCATGTATCGACTTCTTATCACATTTCCTAGAGTAGGAATGATTATAAACCATATCAAATTGAACTGTATCCTATATAAATTTTTTATACAATTCTTATAAAATTTCAACGTTCTAAAGACAAGAGTTCTAAAAACAAGAGAAGAAAATTTCTCATGCTTTAGAAGAAATAACTGTCCCCTCGCTGCTGCAACACATAAATTATTCGTGTGGATTTACTGGGAAGCCGAGATATTCTCTTGGTCCCAATTTTTTTTTTACGTTTATGTTCTATGCTGTCTAACCGTGACTAATAGTTTTTTAAAAATTTAATCAACTATAGTAGTATGAAAACATTTTAAAGATGAATTTAAAAATATAGCTCTCATTTTAAAATTAATTAAATCTGCATAAATTATTAGTTAATGTTAGACGGCACAGAAACAGAGGGAGTATTTATGACCTGGGCCTAAGTCTATGATAACCTCCGCGACTATAAATGCCGGTATACTTTATCCTTACCTTTAAAATGGATTTCATAAATGATTCCTTGGCGGTTTCATAGATGTTTTTACCTATATGTCATTTTAAAATTGATCTATTTCACACATCGATTATCAATAATGATCTACTTCACCTTAAGCTTTAAATCATACTTTCAATCTTTAAAGTATTGAAAATTGTCTCGATAAGCCCTAAGCTATATGAAAGGTGATCTTATTGTGTACGAGAATAAAAGAGAGAAGAGGGTTATAAACAGATATGTGGGACTATGCATAGTAAAAGAGATCTCTTAAACAACATAGGTTATCTACGCAATTTTCAAACTTTTGATATTAAAATTCAGATATAAATTTATAAGTGAAGTAAATCATCAATGACAAGTAAACAAGTGGGATCATGCACGGTAACACCGTCTGTCCAGTACGGTTTTAATACTTTGAGAGTTTAAAAATTCAGTTTTAAAGGTTTAGGGTAAAGTAGATGGATACGTCTTCTTTCCTCCCATACCCTCCTCTCATATGTACTCCAATGACGTGTAAATTTTTATTATATCTTCATTTCAATCATGTTGGTTCAAAGAAAAACAATGACTAATAAAAATCACCACATCAATAGGAGAATGCAGAGGGAAAGAGAGAAGTAGTTTTAAAAGTAGACCAGCGTTAAATGGTTATCTAGTGTTATCTCTAGGTCCTACTATTTATTAGGCATTCAATACTAGTCAAAGGTGTTTAGGAACCTTTGTTAGTATAATTCAATGCACCATTTGCTTTCACCATTTATTAGGCGATGTATAGTCTTAATTTGAAAAAAATATATTAGAATGTCTGAGTAAGCATGTTATTACTCCCTTAACATAATATATTGTAAGGAGTACTAGTATGTAACAGCCTGGAATTTTGTAAATTTATAAAACTAATGCAATCATGGATTTTTTAATAAAATTAATTTTTATTGAATTTATAAAACTAATAAGGGTTTTCATTTTTTTAAAGACCAGCATCACTCGTCCTTTCAGCATGGTTAGAGCTGTCAAAAACCGATCGGTTTTTATAGTTTTTTTATGAAACCGATCCGATTTTTTAGATGGCTAGTTTTTATTTTAAAATTTTGAAAAAAAATGAACATGAAAATCTAAAAATCGATTAGTGAACTGTTCAATTTCAAATTTTAAAATTCAAATATGGAAAACCGCTCAGCAAACTAGAAAAATCACTCGATAAAAAAATGAGTTATTTCCTATCCAAAATTTGATTTTGGATTCGTAGCAGTTTTCAACAGTTTTGACTAATTTTCATAAAAACCCATCAAACTGGTGTCCATTGGTTAGACCAGCCCCAGAGTTAAAAGGAACTCTGCATCTGAGAGTGCGGTAGATATGTATTGCCCACTAAGAGGGCAGTAATAAGGCGACATGGAACAAAACGATTACTCTTCATCCTCAAAAGAGTGTAGTTCTTATGATTAAAATTTGTCCATAAAATTATGTTATTTTTACTCTCTAATGCATACCTCTCTCTATCTCACTCCTTTATTTTTCTCATTAAAACATCTACAATTTTCTCCTTACTTAATCCCTATGGCTAACTAAAACCATATTACGGTACTCCTCGGCGTAAGATACTCTCTCCATCCTTAAAAAATACTGTGTCACTTTTAGATTAAAACTTATACATTAAAAAAAAGTGACATTCTCAATTTCCACTTACTCTCTCCTCCTTTATTCTTCTTATTTATAGTGCACAATCTATTTTTAACTCCTTTAATCACGTTCCCAATCCCACGATGAGCTGAGCGAGTAGCTGCGTATCGCCCTTTCCTAGCGTGACTGGTGTGGGTGGGTCGGTGTAGGTGCGCGACTTTTGGGCATATTTACAAGATGCTTCTGCAGCGTGTGGACGTGTCGATGGTGCTGCCATAACACCGGTCATAAGACCACCCATGGTGCTCCATCAATCAGTGTTTGAAGTATTTTTTCCTCGAAGTACCGGTTCCAACCACTGTAGATACGAAAATAAAGTATCGATGAATGTTGTTTCACCGGGAGCTTCGGTGGATAACTCTAGAGAAATAGGTGTTGTCAGACCAGTCGAGGCACCGATCGTTCATTATGAGCAGAGAGAAAAAATCCGCACCAGCGCTTGTGCCAGTTGATGTGACGTTTGGAGAACCCCCACCACAGCTGTGGCTAGTCTAACGCTTAGCCCCCATTCAGAATATTTTTTTTTTCTACGAAGAAATTGTACGTACTGATTTCTAATGATTTTTTAGAATTTCTATATTTTAAAGAGGACCTTAATACTTCTTCTTTCTAGAAAACTTTGCGTTTAGATTCAATGCCATACAACTTTAATAAATAATCCATATAGACTCGAGTAACTTTAAGACTTGTACTATTAATTTTATAATAAAATATTTTCATAGTATATATATTTTATATTATTAAAATTTATAAAAATATTAATCAAAATACGATGGTTTACCTATATAAGACCGTCGCCATACCCGCGCGACCCGCCGCGCCACGTCGCCCGCGACGTTCTTGGCCGTCCGATCCTGATACCAGGGTACGTGCGCGGGCGGGTCGCTCGCGATGTGGTGGGAAAGCCACTGCGCTGCGGGTCCCACGCCCTCCTTATCATTCCCGCATCTCTGTCTCCCCGCGTGGGTGCCGGATGGAGATCATCTGCCGAGCGTCAGACGGCAGCGCGCTCGTCGATCTGCTATCCAACGCACCGGAAATCCATTCAACAGCCAACCCCCCCAAAATTAGAGCTTTCCCATGGCCGGCGATGAGCTCCCTGCGCCGCCGCCTCCGGTGGAGGCCGAGGCAGCTGCCGACGAGGACCTCGTCGAGATCGTCGACGAGGGGTCTGGCCCGCTGGACATCGCCCGGTACGTGGACCACGTCCGCAACCTCTCCGCGGGCGCCATCGCCACGTTCGAGGGTACGACGCGGGACCACTTCGCGTGGTGGAGCTCCGGTACGAGGCGTACGCGGGCATGGCGCGGCGCCGGATGGCCGCCATCCTGCGGGAGGCCCACGCCAGGCACGACCTGCGCCGGCTCGCCGTGGCGCACCGCCTGGGCGCCGTGCCCGCGGGGGAGGCCAGCGTGTTCGTCGCGGCCTCGGCCACGCACCGCGCCGACGCCATGGAGGCGTGCCGGTACGTCATCGACGAGGTCAAGGCGTCCGTGCCGCTATGGAAGACGGAGGTGTACGACGACGGCGAGGTCTGGAAGGAGAACAGCGAGTTCTTTGATCGCCACATCCACGACTCTGGCGCCGCGCCGGCGGGGATAGCGAAGAGGGGCGGATGCTGCGGGAGCAAGGTCAGGGTCCAAGAGGCTTGACGGCAGCCGAGCCGCCCGGGATTTGGTCATTTCTGTGATGGTGTGATGCCTGCCGCCTTTCACCATTTGAGAGGCGTGATCAGGGCAGATGCCTGAAGAAACAGAAGCAAACACAGGAAATTGGTTGTATTTGTGATGCTAGATAGTATTCTGTGAAAGATTTACACGTGCAATAAAATCTTTACAGTGAATTTCGCATCCGTGGCAGACTCACTGAACGTGGGCTATCCAATTTGGTCTGCAAGTGAACAATCTGAACACTGCATCAAACATTCGGTATCTCAGATGCATAATCGACACTGGCACTGAGCTATCCTTCGCATCTCCTGCGATTGAGATTTGAAACGGAAAAGGAGGTGCTGAACATCAAACTTTTATTCGAGGCTTCGCCGTTGTTCTGCAGCGGCGACGGATGACGAGTTTACGACTCAACGAATCCGAACGGGAGGTTGTCGTAACTTGTTTGTAAAGCGGTAGCAGACGCTTTACATGAACGTGAAGTTGTAGTTTACCTGGTCTCCAGTTCCCGCGGCCACATTGATCTTTTACCATTTTTCTTTTGTATTTTTACTCGGTATTTTCCTCTCTCTGTTTTGTTGTACTCTACCTAGGTACCGTACTCTCCTGTACACGCACTCGACCAAACCGTTGTGTTTCAGCTTAGCAGCACGGTCAGCTTACACGAACACCGCACGTGCCACGACGTGAACAGCGGCGACGCGTGTGTCTCCCTCGGCAGCCTCGAGGCAGAGGTAAAGCCCGGACGCTTCTAGCCAGTGGCCACGTACGTGCGGACGTGTAAGCAACAAGAAGCTCGGTGCGCCTTCGGAGTGTCTGCGACTTTATCTACGCCACCGCGATTCACAGCGCTACTGCTCGGTGCATACAGTTTTTACTCTCGGTGCGCCTGCGTTCACTTCACAAACATCGTGAGGCAGCGGCAGCCACCGACCGTCGAGCACGAACGTCGAGATAGCCGGCCGGCCGTAGATCGTCCGTCTGAGTCATGGGGCAAGGCAAGGAGGTGAAGACCCGGCCTGACCCCAAATTGGAGATCCTGGTGCGTTGCTGGCATTGATCATGCCATGGACCTTCAATCTCCTCTCCATTATGAGTTGAGTTGATTGATCGCGACTTTGTTGGGCGCAGGAGAAGGGCGAGATCTTCTTCTTCTACCGGCCCAAGGTGGACAAGGACGAGGCGCGCAGCCCCGACGATGTGCAGCGGATGTACATCGTCCTGCGCCCAGAGTCCGGCGAGCGCGCCGTCGAGGAGAAGCAGGCGCCGGACTCCGGCAAGGAGGGCCGCAAGCACGGCGACCGTGGCAAGCAGGGTGGCGGAGCAACAAGCAAGAAGGAGCACGAAGGCGGCCACGGCGAGGAGGTAGTTAAGTGCGGGTCGAGCTGGAATCTGTGGCGGGACAAGCGTGCTGACGATGTTGACTGGGATTGGTTTGCGCAGGAGGTGAACATCGAGGAGCGGCCTCTGCTCCGGCTGGTGGTGATGGGGAAGAAGAGCCTGCCGGACCCGGCGAAGCGCAGCCTCCCGTACTGGGGCTACGTCGAGCTTGTCACGACCAAGACCGACGACATCAAGGACGCGCTCAAGGAAGGTATGCTTGCATGCTGTGTGCAATTTTTTTTTTTTTGTTTCGGCAGCACAAAGTGAACGTTCAAGCGTTCTGGATCTATAATTTCCTCTTTCGAAACGGCCATATGCTGACTAAAAGCCTTTCGCGTCGTGACGTTTGTTGAATTTGAAGAGGAGTACAGCACGGCCACGCGCGGCCAGCGCCGGCGTCCGTCGGCGCGGGCGCTGGGCGAGGGCGTGTACCGCATCGTGAAGCACGAGTCCGGCGCGCCTCACTCCCACCTCGTGTACAAGCTGGAGCTTCCGCTGCGAGGCTCCGGCGCGCCGCAGGAGGCCCTGAACGTGGAGCCGGAGGCGTCCTTCCTCGTGCAGGTCAAGAACCCCGACCCGCCGTCGGGCGGTCGCGGCGGCCGCGGCGACGGCGGGTTCCGCGGGCTGCAGAACAAGCGGCGCGCGGCGTTCCCCGCGCGCCTGCAGGGCGCGTTCGGGAACCGGCGGTACGCGCCCGCGGACCCGCCGGACCTGCTCAACTACGAGGGGTGCGAGCTGCTGCTGATCGCGGCGTCGAATGACGTCGAAGAGGAGCTCGGGCTGGAGCTGGAGGGGGAGGTCGAGGCTGGGGATGAGCACGGTCAGGAGGAGCAGAGCGCCATGCGATGCTCCGACCTGGTGAAGATGTTCGGCGAGGTTGCCGACGTGAAGCCGCTGCTGAGTGGGAGCTGGGACTGAGAACCGAGCAGAGCGTGCTGGTGCTGTGCTTTGTGCATAGGAAGGGGCTTTTGATTTTGTAGTAGCTTTCTATTGTTGTAGCAGTAGACTTGTGTGACAAACGGCCACCTTGTCGTGCTGTAGGATGGTGTACCGTTTTGGAGTTGGTAACGTAATTCTGCTGTTGTCGCCTGTTCTACAGTTCGCCAAAAAAACTAGAGTGTGCTCTCCATTCCAGTGAGTGAATGATGTGAATCGGCCTGCCTAGCTCCGGTCCACTGATCTCGAGCCCTTCCTCTCCAAAAGGGTAAACCAGACTCGGAATGATCGTCCTCGACCACCCTCTCCGTGCCGCGCGTCGCCCGTCGATCGATCGTGTCGAGCTTTAGCTTAGCAAGCCGGTGATCGTCCCAGACGGGCGGCTTCATTCCTCAGCTGCTTCCTGGTGAAGCTCGACGTGGAGCGCGCCGTCAAGAAGCCGCAGCATGGCTTCTCGGTGAGCACAGCTGCTACAAAGTGCACGTGGAATTTTCCTACTATTATTGTCCATGTATATACTTGATAAAAGAGCTCGGATCACGGACACTTTTATAAAATTAAACCGATCTATATTATATTTTAATTCAAAATAAAATTTTAGTTCGGTTTTAGTTTAACCTGGTCCTATACCCCTATCTACATTTAGTAAATTTATTTTTCGGCCTGCGGTGCTCTGAATCTGTACAGGTGGTCCTTGCCGCTCAAAGAATTCAGGGGCCAACCCAACAACAGTTCGGCCAACTCGCGCGGATTTGTATCTTCTGTCTTTTTATCTTTCTACGGTAAATTTTGTCATACTCAATTTTATCTATTTATTACATAATCAACGTTTTATAATTTAAAATTATTTTTTATTTAAATTATACTAATTTATTTAAAAAATAAAACTATAAATTATGAAATTATTACTCAACGTTGATTCTGTACCGAGTGGTTAGGATCAAAAGCAAAGTTTGTCAGAGAAGAAATGCAGAGGATACAAATCCAACTCGCGCATCTGACCCAGTTCGCTCCCCCACCGGCGCGGCCGGCCTCGTCCACCTGTCCTAGTCCTTCTGGCCCTGCCGGCCTGCCCTGCCTCCGGCAGTCCGGCAGCGGCATCCCCCCCCACCCTCCACCAATCCCTTCACATGGCGTCACCGCCGCCGGTGGTGCGCGTGTTCGTGTACGGGACGCTGATGGCGGAGGAGGTGGTGCGCGTCCTCCTTGGCCGCGCCCCGGCTTCCTCTCCCGCGCTCCTCCCCGACCACCAGAGGTTCAGCATCAAGGGCCGCGTCTACCCGGCCATCCTGCCCGTCCAAGGAAAGCAAGTCAACGGCAAGGTACGCGTCTTGTTGTCAGTCATCAGCAACTGCTGCGCAGTAATTAATTTGCTCTCTAAATCACGTAATATCAGCCTGTCCGGCGTTTCTTCGTTGCTCAATAATCTGTTGCCCCTGTGCCTTATCCAGGTTTTCAAGGATCTCACTGACTGGGAGCTCGATGTGTTCGACATGTTTGAAGACGAGGAGTATGTGAGGAAAACCGTTGAGGTCTCAGTCACGGTGAGTAGTGCACAGTTGTCATCTGAAACTGGAACTCAGGCATTCTCCTTGAAGAGAATTCCTTTTTTTTCTAGGATTGCGAGAATTCCTAATTTCTAATTGAGAATTATGGTTGTTCCTTCATTGCCACGGAAAGAAAAGAAGTTCTTTATTTGCCATTGGTTTATTTTTCTTTTGGTGGCAAGGATGGAACAACTATAATACCCAATGGCAGATAAGGAATTCGCTCTTCTCCATTACGTCAGTTCCGTATTTCTGCTGATGGAGGTGAGAATGTTGGTACAGTTAGTGTTTCTATATGACACTACATTTGCATAAAAATACCATAATCAATTTGTTGTCCCAGGAATGGAGGAAGGTGCATTTGAAGGATTATCTTGAAATGACGCAAGAATTTATGGATGAACTGGAACGATCGGAACCAAGACCTCAGGCTTGAAACATCGAAACCAGCAAAATAATAGGCTCGGAACTCGGAAGGAATACAATTTCTTGTATGTATGTGCATCTTACCACTATGCCCCTATGTCTGTAAACAAAATCCTTACAAAATCACAATAGGATATGTATTATAGTTTTGCCTTATGTACTCAGACTTCGAGTACAACTGTGCAACTATACATTTATTTTATGTTTTCTTTTTTTATCGATGGATGCTAGTTGAGCATTTTGCCTGTGAATAAAGTGATTGTTTCTTCAGCTTGTTTATGCACTGCTGCCATGATAACGTTGCTGCTTATTAGGTGCCACCGGTGGTAAGAACAAGAAATGTAAAAAAAAAAATAGGAACAATGCTGTAAAAGTTATAGAAAAATGGGACATTCACATTAAACAACAGTAATCAGTAGAACCTCGTAAAAAAAAATTCAGCAGTTTCGGAATCCTGACTGATTGTCTGATTATTATCTTAGTAAGGGTATCATGCAACCCCAGTAGCAATTCAGCACAGATGCTCTCAACTAAATACATTATCGTCATATTTGCCTAGCTCCTTCTCTGAAATTCAGATTTGCCTAACCCTGTCTAAAGTCTCAACAATTAACAGCTATAGGTAAATACCATTTCTCATCTCTACTTTGTTTCAGAGGAAACTACTGCTTATATATCCAAGAGATAACCTAATCTGAGGAGAATTTCCCTCCCAGCTATAAAAGTTGAGATCTCTATCACATTCTGCAACAGACTTGTGTATCTTTCCCAAGCCATAATTCTTGTGACTTGATATTGCTGGTGTTATTGGCATCCATAGTTCTCATCTCTGCATTTCTAAATCTATAATTATGAAAGCCAATAATAATTAATACAGGGATGACTATAAAGGCTGGAAAATGATCTATGTGTGCGTACCTGTAATCTGGTCATTCCAATTGGTTATAGAAGGTGATGGAAGGATTCTGGTCATTGCGAGGCCTCCAGGCATTCCCACCATCTGAGCTGCTGCAAGCCTGGTGTGACAGGGCATTGTTCGCCAAATCACCATCTAAACTCATCTGTTGCACTTCTTGAGGAGATAGTATTCTAATGCACCTCACGCAGTTCACAAACTCCCTGTATAATACACATCAGGTTTTATTATGATGCTAACCAGTGAAAATATTCATCTGTATATGTACACACCTTATAAGCTCAAGTAATTACTTAATCAAGAAAAGAAGAAGAGCTCATTTGTGCTCACATCTATATATTTTAATTAGGTTAGCATCCTCTAGCAATTTTATTCCATATTAGCCCTCCCGCCCTTGTTTTTGGCATTTAGACAGTATTTATTTTCTTGACAAACCATTCAAGACTGAAAACTCAGAGATGAACTTACTCCCATGGGTCATCACCAAGTAGTAGAATATCATCCTCATGATCCTTGTAGACCAGCTTCCAGCCTATTCTTTGCCGGTCCTCCAGTTGGCCTTCTATACCAAACATGCGGGCCAATGCATACTTCAGTTCTTCATATCCCGAGAATCTACCAATGTCAATGGACCGGCCGACAGCTCCACGTTTGTATACCTGCATGATTTAGGTTAGGATAACATAGAACAATAAATGGCCACAACATAGAAATCAAATCAGATGCTCAAGAGATTATGACTCTACAGTAAGCATGGTTACAGGAGATCCCAAAATTCCCTAGTGTTGTGTGTCCTTGGGAAGCTTTTATGTGACCACCTCATCCACCATACATAGAAACATACTTCATTCTTCCATCTTGTATAAATGGCCATTTCGAAATTGTGTTGCGGTAAGCAGACTTGTCAGTATGCCATGGCACACCATATATCAGCGGGAACAAAAAGTCATCTTTCCTGTGGAGAAATAAAATATATGTGCAGTACCAATCCAATTCAACTAAAATTTTTTCCTTAGAAGACAACTAAATTTTGACTACCTTGTCCTGCAAATTCATCGTGTATGAATTTTCTCAATATTTGAGAGTATCTACTTTATATAAGATTAACTTTGTTATATCTCCATCAGTATTTCATCTTTTAATATTTCCCTCCTTAAGTAAAGCCTCCACAATTTTCTGTTCAATAGTTAAGTACATGCGCTAATGAAATATACCGCTTGAATAATTATACTATTGGTAGGCCGAGTGTATAGGCGAAGCGCAAACCTTTGTGAATGTCCTCATTCTCTGTGGTGGTGGTGCAGAGGGCCAAGAATTTCTGTTTAACACGGCACCATTATTGATTGCCGAATCAATGGAATTAAAAACTACATCAGACTGAGCGAATGACTGTGAAACCATGGAGGTTGATATTTCTTGCTGTGTATCCTTTTGCATTCGGTAATTGTTTTCACCATCAGTTGCCATATGATTCTGACACGTCACAGGATTAAGTGCGCTTACCAACAAGCCTTCTGTTTCCATAGGAAAGCCTAATGGGCCATCATTGTTTATCCCAAAGAAGGGGCTGTTAGTTGGATCCACACCTTGAATTTCCATATCTTGAAGTGGATCTTTAAACAATGGCTGCTGATTGAAGTTAGGAGGAGAGTAGCCTTGATGCAAAAGTCCATCTGCCTGTGCAGACCATAGTGAAGTTGATGATGAAGCCGTTTCCAGGTTATCCATTGATGGCACAGTGTTCACTAGATTTTCAGGACCAGTCCCATCAATGGCCGACTTTGAAGTGATCACATTCTGCTGCACATTGCGGTTTAGCTTTGACAAATCCTTGTCCACTATTGGAGTTGCTATTACAGCTTCAGCGGAGGTCGGAATCGGCATCAAAGCAGTTGATTGGGGTACCTTTTCTGTATTGATCTTGCAATGCTCGTTCCTGTCAATGGTTGGGTGTGCTAAACTTCTGTTATCTGTGGACAGTGATGTTGAGCAAGAAAGTATTTCTTCAGTAAGTGCTGATTGTGCAGAACCCAGAATCATAGGGCTCCTAGCTTTTGAAACAACATTTGTTGATGAGATCGGTGGAAAGGCAACATCTGACACGTTAGCAAGTGCAACTTGTTTCGGCAAAATCTTCTGCTGCTGGTCTTGCTTCACTATTTGTGGATCTGGTGATGCCTGCTGTGAAACTTTGCTGTCTTGCTGAGGCATTATTTGCTGCTGTGCAAATGAATGTGAACTTGGAAGCTGCTGCTGCATGTCCAAAAGTAACTTCTGCTGTTCCTGGATGAGCGGTAAATGTGAAAGTGTAACTGTTGGCTGTGTCATGAGTGTTTGCTGCTGCAGTTTCTGTAATATTTTTAACTGAAGCTCCTGGTCAGAGAGTTGACCCTGTTGACTAGCAAGATTCACAAGCTGACCAGGCAGGTTATTTAGCTGCTGCTGCTGCTGCTGCTGCCGCTGCAGCTGATGGAGTAAAAGCTGCTGTTGTTGATGCAGTTGCAGATTTTGGTTCTGCTGTTGATGGGGAGGCAGCTGTTGGCCGCTGGTCCCTTGCTTGTTCTTAGTTGGAGATGGTTGTTGCTGCTGTTGAATAGGATTCTGGAAAATTACCTGGGCTTCAACATTATTAGTTTGAACCTGGCTCAACGGAATTGTTTGATTCATGGACTGCTTTTGCCTGTGCTGGTCTCCAACATCTTGCTTTTGTTCTTGTTGATTGATGATTGCGTCAAGTTGATTAAATGGAGGTGCTCCCTTGGAAAACTCGTTAGTAGCTTGCATTTGCTGAGGGAGCTTGGGAGCACTAAGTTGCATGCTGTTTGGTTGCAGAAGATGGTTCTGCATATATATCTGCTTTGCAAGCGCAGCGGTGCCAAGATTTTGCATGGCAGGATTACTTAGAGACTGCAGGTATTCAGACTGTATCCCCATGCATGCTAATGAGGAGCTCTGCAGCTTGTTCATGTTCATCCACTGAGCCAAGCTCAAACCAGGCGTTGTGGTTTTCTGGGTTTGGGCGTCCTTTATGCATATCTCCTCACCAAGCCAAGGCATTGCCCTCTTAAAAAGATTTTCGATCTCTGATGACTCGTCATCTGATAGAATATAAAAGCAAGGCACATAAGCTATTCAAAAGTACTGAAAACAGGTATGTCACGTTCCTGCTTTCCAGAAAAGATAATATACAACATTTAGCAGCAGTAAGACATTAATGAAGACAATGCATATGATATTCAAATTTAAGAACTCCGAATTGGCCAGCCATTCAGTTACTTGACAAATTTACAGTAATCACTATGTAGTACTTCATACTGACCAGTACCAAACATACCTATTTGCCTAGGACGCTTCACACCAAAGAAAGGCTGGGGGCACATGAAGAAAGGAGTAATGATGGGCTCAATCTCCCACATTGAAACTCTGTTCCGTCTTTCACCTGCTGCAGACTCATCCCAGCCAACCTTCCAAAAATGCAAATTTAAAATGAAGAATACAATGCAAGATGGATTAACCTGATACCTATGATGTGCTCAGAAATCCAACCTGTAAGTTGCGCCACTGGGAATTTTTCCACCGTACAGGATCTAGATCAGTTATCCCAGTTATTGTACCCATGTACCTGAGTCAACAAAAAACATGGATAAGTTTTCTTTGTGAACGAGAAATATAAATTGATTAAAAAAATACCAAGTAAAGATGGCATTGGTGCAAAGAGCTATTTACCTTCTTGTTCCTAGTTCCTCGGTCTCAAACATCATCCTGAAGCGCATTCCTAAAGATATTTGGTTACTATACAATGCCTTCTGGTATTTAGCAAAGGGGATAACAAATTCGGTAGGACTAGCCCTGCAAATTCATAAAGCCTACTAAGTAGCTTTAAGGGTGACAAAATTACAATGCACTATGAACATCACCCACCTAGGGTTGTAAAATATGGTAAATGGGCTATTGTTGGCAGCAGCATGGGCTGCTGCAGCAAGCACTCCTATGTGCATGCTGTCACTTGGGAGTACCGAAGATGATATATTAGTTGGTTGTCTGTTAGCCCTCCTGATTCCAAGTAGAAGTTGGTGCCTTTCATCCCTAAAAATATCATTACATATAAAACATGACACACACTACAGTTTCGTGCATTAATTATTTCACTGGTATGTCCAAGTTTTCAAGAGTAAAGATATCATGAAATACCTAACAAAAACGACAGAATCACCAGCAGATAGTCTCTTGCCACCCACGAAGAGGCTCCAGCCAGTAGTTAACAAATGTCTTTTAGGCTGACCTGATTAACACAAAGCACAAAATAATTAGAAGTGTTCAAACTTGCATGTAAGTGCCTGAGGACACCGTATATCAACAAAAAAAAAAGGGGGCAGCCTGGTGCATGTAGCTCCTGCGTAAGGTCCAGAGAAGGATCCAACCGCTTTGGGTTTTTTCCTACATTTCTACAAGAGAATGTTTCTAGGACTCAAACATGTGACCTCAAGGTCACAAGGCAACAGCTTTACCACCACGCCAGACTCCCCTTTACCTTATGTCATCAACAGTAACATGAATTTGCAGACCATCCAGAATATTAAAGACTGATTTTCACTCAGTGCTAAATCATCCATACCTCGAAATATATGACGAAATGTCCAAACACCATCATGTATGTCTCTGGCTTGCAATTCTTGAGCTGGAGGTTGCATATTGAAGTCCTACAGGACAGAGCAAATTATGATGGCACTATGGTGCTGCTAAGCTTCATGCTTCTTCTGCGGAAAAGCTGGATTTTGTATGCCTGCATACCAGTGGAGGTAGTATCTTCTCAGCAGCACGTCGAGGCACAGAGAAGCCTCCATGTGTACTTGTATCACTTGCAGTAAGCGTTTTACAGAAAAACTCCATCTGTGGCCTTGCTTGTTTCAGTGCAAGCTCTGATAGCTGCAGAGCTTCTTTTCCATACTGAATCAAAACAGGATGAAAGATTAAGGCATTGAAAACAAAGGAGTTAACCCGGAAACTACAATTCTAGATGCTCACGGTTTTCACAGGCTGAAGAGTCATCTGTGCATAAACTTCATCAGTTTCTGAGTCGGCCTGAGAATGAAAAAATAATGATGTAAGAATTGATGATGCAGGGTTCATGTTGAAAGGAGACATGAAGAACTGTAGATTACATGCAGAGTAACACTGTGCAGAAGACATATCAACTTGGAGGGAAGATTTGGGTAGCTTGGCACGTGTGCATCAATGTCCTTTCGCATAGAAGCTGCAACCTGAATTAGAAATATACCAAGTCCAAGAATCTGTTATAAAGAAACCCAATATATGAACCAAAAATTGAACAAAGAGATTAAGATGAATGAAGATGATTTTTTCTTTAATATTTGTAGCAATCTGAAAGATTGGACAAAGATATTATGAATCAGGTAATATGTGGACCAACCAACATGCAACATTTTAAAGCGTTAACACCACTAATTTTTTTTATGCCCATTTCTCATGTTACCAAGCAGCACAACAGCATAGACTTACAAATGCATTGTGGTTCTTTAGATAAAAAATGATTTCATGGAATGATTAAAAATGTAGGGCCATTCAAACATGTTTTGCAAGTAACATCCCTCAGGTCTTGAGTTTGATTCTCGGTGAGAGCGAATTTCAAGATGAGGATAAAAAAATCCCCTTGTCTGTCCCACACCAAAGCACAAGTTTAAGGACCGGCCCAGGTCGTTGGTCGTTCTCACACGGGTGGTCGTTCTCACACGGGCTATGGTGTCGTCACTGGCGTACCCAACGGGTGGGCCAGGTATGCCGCGGCATACCTAAAATTTTTAGCTCAAATTAGTCCTAATGCATGTGTCAATTAAAGTTTTAATTTTAACAGATATCTAAATAGTAAATATACATAGATAATCCTAAAATATTGCTATATATGTATACCAAATTTGATAGGGATGACAATAATTAAATTTTAGATATTGATATTGGTCTATGTTAGACTGCTATTTTTTAGCTAAGTATCTAAATTAATGTTTACGTACTCGGTTTAGGTATCTATTAGCCGTTTTATCTAATACATTTTTCATTCAGATGTTGTTACTCTGCCGTGATTTTGACACCAAATACACTTAGTTCTGTTGAAATTTTCAAGCGAAATACATGAAACATTTAATTTTGAATGGCGGAATACTCGATAAAAGGATAGAACTTTTGGTCTGTAGTGATAGAATATTTGGTTTTTTTTGGAATATTTCTCTTTCTCTTTTATGAGTCTGAGCCTACGATGCATTTACGAGTTAGACTTTCTTTAGACCGCATGTTTTCTAGATCTAGTAACTAAAGTTTGATAGTACGGGGTAGTTTTTCGGTAATCTCGAATAGAAAGGACAAGTGCTTTGTAGTTTGCTCAGTTTTTCTTCTTCTCTAGCCTTTAGTGACTGTTATTGCTATCATATTTGCTGTTATCTTTATCTGTACAGCTGCAAAAAAAAAAAAAATTGGCACACCCCTCGTAAAATCCTAGGTACGCGACTGGGTGCCACTGTGTAAGGGTGAGGCAGAGGTTCGAGGGTTTTCTCGACCTGTGTGTGAAGTCTTCTTAATATAATGCCTCGGGGGCGGTCTTACCGGCAGGTCGAGTTTTTTTTTTTGTACAAACATGTTTCCCTTTTTGAATACCCTCTATATGAGTTTTGGTTAAAAATGAAGTGCAAAGTAGCCTGCAGTTTAAAAGGAGCAGTGCATGAATGAACTTTTTTAAATAAGAGGTTTATAAATACAGTGATAAAGTTCTCCTTGCACATACCATCTTGTGCAACGCAACCAAATGTTGTATAAAAAAGGATTTCCCCCCTTTTTTTGATGATAACTGTTGCAACACTAACCGTCGCAATACTGGCTATTGGATTCAGAATTGATATGATATTGTAATTAGAGCTCATTAGCGTATTTTTGGAACCAAATTTTAGCAAGGTGCAACAGAAATAACCCATCCCCAGTACCATAAATGCAAGCAATCCATATGCACAGAAGATGCGTCATGTACAATAAACTCCATAAAAAGAAAATAGTCCCAATATAGTTCCAAAAAACCAACAGGGAAAGGAAACAAGTAGGCCCCCAATATAGTTCCAACCACTTTGGCAAAGGGGCTAATTTTAGGAGCCACTAGCACTATAAGACAACAGCAACCAAGTCAAACAATGAATAATATTCACCAGATACTCTACTTTGTAAGTGATGCCGATAAAGGGGTGACTATTCCACTATTAGGCCGAAACATTTTAGCAATGATCATGAACAAGAAGAAATTGCAACAAACAGTCATGGTTCACAAAATCCCTCGAAAACCGCGGTAAACCGCGGTTTTCGACCAAACCGCTGCGGTTCGGTTTTTACGGTCGACCGGTTTTCGTTTTAAAAATTTTAAAAAAATTTGAAAATTTGAAAAAATTTGAAAATTCGAAAAAACCGTTGAAAAACCGCTCGAACTGGTTTGATTTCAAATTCAAAAACAGTAAACCATAAAAACCGCTCAGTAAACCGTAAAAACCGCTCGGTAAACCGTAAAAACCGTTCGGTTTTCTCTCAAAAATTTGATTTTTAAATTTGTTCGGTTTTTGTAACGGTTTTCGCGATTTTTGCGGTTTTCGTTAAACCGCTCACGAGCGGTTTCCGCGGTTCAAACGGTTTTTTAAACCCTGCAAACAGTACACCAGAAAAAATGAAACACCCACATACTATGCCACAAGAACACAGCAACCCAGAACGCAGCGGAATAGCTTGAGCTCTTGAAATAACGTTGCAAGAAGCAGCAGGTAGTGAGCTCGATGAAGGAACGGCTCTGACCTGCTCGCTGTGGCCCTGCGGGAAGTAGACCACGAGGCTGCCCACCGGCGGCAGTGACACGAGCGGCCCCGCGCAGGCGTACCATAAGTCCGCGTTGATCGCCGGCGCCTTCTGCTCCCCTGCGCGTACACCGCCACAGCAGCCGGCGTCAGCGACAGAAGAAAGGCGATGGGCGCGGCGTTCCGTCAAAGCAGCGGCAAAAATGTGCAAGAACGAGGTAAAGGAAGCACCTTCGGATGTCCCGACGCCCGCGGATGCCGGCGCCGCGGCCGCCGGGGAGACAGCAGAGCTCGCCGGGGACTGCTTCACGTTCATGGTTGCGCGGCCGCGCGGGGTGGGCCTCAGCGACGCTCAAAGCATGGAACGGAGGCGCTGAACCGCCCGGCCGTCTCGAAACCGTACTTTCTCGGGCGGCGGTGCGAGCTGAGCTGCTTGGCAGCGCCTCACGACGACGCGAGAAGCAGCGGCAGCTCACGGAGACGACGACGGATCTTGTGCCAGAGAAAGAGAGCTGAGCCTGAGCTGCGCTGACGCCGCTGAGCCGCCGGGGCTGGTTGGCGCGCGTCGTGTGCCGCGCCTCGGGAGTTAAAACGAAACGCTCCTGGTTTCCCTCGTTTCCTCGTCTTGTTGTTGCGAGCGGAGAGCGAGGGGGGATGGCGGAAGAGTCCTGCAGCTCTTGCTCTGCTCAGCCGCATCTCTGACTTTTTGTACTGCTAGGAGGAGCGTCTTTGAATTGATTCAAGGAAGTATCTCTTCCCGGTAAAAATTATTCTGCATTGAATGTTTTTTTCAATAAAAAAATCCTTGAGATAAATCTACCACTAGTGCCGTGAGATTTCAACTAACAGTAGCTGTAATAGTGCCACGACAGCGAGTTTACATTCGGGGTGTGGGGAAAAAACGCCGGTGGCTTTTCACAGTCACGAAAAGATCTTCGGATGATTTAGCACCCGGAATGGGATAGAAGTTGTTTACCTCTAATCTGGTAGAGAGAAGGACGTTCCAAGCTGAAAACCAGCTCTGCTCCATGTATGTCTGATGAACTCGAGTGATGGGAACAAAGTCTCAAACTTGTTTTTGCTTGTAAATGCATCCAAAATACTCCAAGCCACAACTAGTGTTTGACTTCGGTTACAATTCTTCCACTACGAGAGTATGCATCATCTTGGACACATCGGTTTCAAGATCATTTAGTACTATCCCATAGACAGACGGCAAAGGCTTTGCACATTGGTGAGAGTACGGTTTCTCTTCCTGGGGTACGTACTCATAGCACCTCTCCTAGTCATTTGGAGCTTTGTTTGTGGTAATACTTTCCGGTGCCAAGAGAAAAAGAAGGGCCGATTAGTAGCGCGCGGGAGGCATCGGAGCGTATGATTGTGCACTTCGACTCTGTTTGTTTGTTTGAGATTATAAATTACTAGCTTATATAATCTATATAAATAAATAAACAGAACAACTTATTTGTCAAATTATTTTAATTTCGTTTAGATTATTATAATTTAATAAACTGATCTTTAGATATTTATTTGAGATTATAGTCTTCAAAAAATCTACTACTTTTATCAAATTAAAAATAAACTAAATTATAATCTCTACACTATAACTTAGATTATAAAAAATTGAGCTAATCATATAATCTAAACAAACAAGCCTTAGTAGTAGTTGGGACGGATCCAGCCGAGTAAGCCCCGCTGTCATACAGGGACAGCCCGCCCGCCGCCCGTCGTCAACCACCGTCCACCGCCGCAAGCTTTCTTTCGGGGCCCCGACGCGGGGTTGAGTTGACAAGGCCTTCCCTTCGTGCTCAGCTCACCAAGAGTGGATCGAGCACGCCCAGTTACTGCTGGCCGATGAGAGGAGAAAGAACGAAGAGCAGAGAAGGGAGCGGTTGACGAGACGTGTGCGGCAGCAGCCGGAGCGCGGCGTCCGCCAGACACCGTTTCGCGTCCGCCGCCGTCCTGCCGCCCCGCCGGGGGACACAATCCCCTGCTCGCCGCCTCTTTCGCCCCCCACCACCCGTGTCTTTCTTTCCCCCAGTGCCTCTCGCTCGCTCGCCCGTCACTGACTGCTGAGGCCAAAGCTGTCGACGACGCAAGGGAGCGAGCGAGAGCAGCAGCGCTGCGATCGCCGCGGCCAGTCGGCACGCGCGCCCCCGGACCAGACCGGACCGGATCCGGATGAAGGAAGGAACGGAATAACCGCCTCGGACATCGAGGCGACGCCTTCGTCATGCATGCGTTTTTTATGCGCAGCCTCTCTGCCCGGCGCCTCGTTGTTTGCGTCAGCGTGCTTGCTCGCCTAGGGAGCCGTGCAGGGCGTGCGTTCGTCCTTGGAGCAACGAGGGCGACGGACGAGAAAGCTGCGCAGCTTTTGCACGGAGTATGGGAGGGTTGAGTACGATTAGCGGCATGACCATGATACTACGGCCAAATTTCCCCTGCATTTCGGTCGACCAGGACCGGTGTGGATCAATGGCTGTGTCCAGGAGACCAAGGCCGGAGCAGTCGTAGTAACGGTGGCACATGCGTAAAGAAAAACAAAGGTCGCCTGGCTCCTTGACAACGACGGATGTTGAACAAGCGCTGCTCATCCTTGTCATCTGGTTAGGCCATTCGCCTATGGGAAATCAGCACGTGAGCGAAAATGACTCGAGCGACGACGCGTGCCTCTTGTCTTGGGTTAAAAGTAACAACGGGTTAAATTTTTTACTCTGTATACTCCCTCCAAACTGACAATTTAAATTGTCACCTCTGTTTGAAGATACCGACACAATCGATCATCAAGCCGGCAGAAACACAGTCGATGGCGGAAGGATGGACCCTCCTCCCTCCCTCTTCATACTCAGCGTTCATGAGACGACAATTTGCGCTGTTGACTGCTGAGAAAAGAAAACTGACCGCACCGGTGATAGGATGCCGGCCGATAATCACTTGGTTCCGATAAGCATAATCAGCGTTTCCTCCCGTTTTTCTAACCCTGTAATTGCTGCGTGTAGGAAGAATTCGATCTCCTGCTTTTTGAGAAGAAAAAAAAAAAGAGAGAGGAAGAATTCTCCTTGAAGCGAGAGGCGACAGTGCATGATTTAGCTCGATCGAGTGGTGTCATTTCAGATATGCGTGCCATGGCAGCAGCATTAGTAGAGCCTCAAATGGCTTTATTCTCCTCCTACTCCTCTAGGCAGGATCGATTGATTGACCTTTGCGTGGATGGCACCTGTAACGTTAGACCTGGAAAAATCTACCCGGTTCACAGACAAGACATTGCGTTTGATCGATTCCCTGATCGCGCGGTCTTGATGATAGGAATTCCATCCTCAGGTGCATGCATATGGTTAGGGCATAGAGTGGGTTCTTCTCTGGAAGGTAGGCACCAAACGAGTCATCTCCAGCTTTAGATCCTCCTTCCTTCCTGGCTTCCATTGGTTTGGCAGGTTTCTTGAGATGGACGTTACAGGGAGAGGCTGCCCCAGGTCCAGTTAAGACCAGAACCTGCCGCAGCCCGTGATCGCCACTATTCGGCAAATTTCTATCCAGTGTGGGTCACTCTGAGCTTGCTTGTTGACGGTCGAGCCTCGTTCATACTTCCACTCCCTTCATTATTTAATTGATGTCACTATTAACTTTTAAATTCAATTTTAACTCTTTGTTTTATTCAAAGTCGTGCAACACACAGGCAGCCGACGGAGGTTCGATCCCCTCTCGCACTTGCCTAAGCTGCATTTCAAAAAAAAATTTACACATTCGAACAAATTTTTTAAATAAAACGACGGGTCAAAGTTGATCATAAAAATCAACAGCGACGTCAA
Organism: Zoysia japonica; assembly: GCA_001602275.1. NCBI lineage: Eukaryota > Viridiplantae > Streptophyta > Magnoliopsida > Poales > Poaceae > Zoysia > Zoysia japonica. The sequence goes on along the minus strand of BCLF01000045.1, from coordinate 1,850,235 downwards.
TTTAAAAATAGAGAGAGCGCCTTACAAAAAGCTATCGCCTTTTTTTTTTTAGAGGTGATGACACATACGTAGGAGTATCTGCTTGCTTTTTCAAAGCTCAATTCAATCAGCAGCAAGATGTACTGCCTGCACAGCCACAACATAAGAGCAGAGCACTGTTTTTTCTTCTTTTCGGCGACAAAAAATACTAGCTGATTAACTGCTAATCCAAGGAGTCAAGTCAGGTTCAAATCATGCAACTGCTGCCTGCCTGCTGCCGTGAAATGCAGGTGTTCTCCCAACTCGTGAGATCTTTCCAGGGCGCCGCCGACGTGCCATATCCAGGAGACCAGGACAGTGCTTGTGCTGTTTTGCTACCACACGCAGCTCGATCTTGCCTGTTTGTAATCTTGCGACGCAAGGTGTCTGCGGTCCGACCTGATCGAAAGCAACTCTACGAGGCCACTGGTCGCATCAGGGTGCTGCATCCAACAGTTGAAGTCGGTGGCCAATGCCACCGCAGATCCATTAGATTTCAGATCAAGGGCTGAGCAGAAGCTGTGTGCACGGGACCGTGACACCAACGCAAATGCTGGATCTGGTAACATCGTCTCTGTTTTCTTTTCTTTTCAGATACAGGTCGATTCTGGGCCTTCGGGCCGGGCTCAAAAGAACAACAAAAAAAAAAAAAGAGAGAGAAAGATTAAGAAATTCCAAAGATTAAAACGGTTTCCCGTTCAAAAATCGACGGCCCAAATAATTACTGGTTCCAACTACGGATGAAAGTGGGACGGGCTTCGGCTGCCCGCCCCACCGCCGCAAGCGCCGCAAAATCGAAGTGGCTCCCTGCGGCAAACCGCTAATCGCCACTACTAATTAGCGGGATACCGCAACAGCCGCCGCTTGCCCGCTTCAGCACGCTCCCTCTTCAAGCGAATAGAGGCTTACAAAATTCTGTAAGAATCAAAAACTCCAATCGAAGGTCTCAGGAACACTACGGATCGGATCCAAGAGCAAGGTTCGGTGTGGTGTCCTCGCACCGCCGGCAGGACGAGCACCGGAGGCGGACGGCTGTTGCTCCATAATCTGCCGAACCGGGGGTCAAGTTCCGATGTGAACATCCAAATTCAGGGGCGCTGTCGCTCGGGTGACCTCATGGAGTCTCTAAGATTGCTGAGCTCTGAGCCTCCGATCAGATTGATGTGAGGACATCCACGATGATGGTGAACGCGGTGGGCAGAGCAAGCACCATGGGCAGGTCCTCCGCCATGCGCGACGCAAAGTAAGACTACAACGCGTGATGCACACTCCCATGCGAGGACGGGCTGCTGCTTGCTGCTACGAGAACTCAAACATGCTGCAGAAGATCGAAACGAAGAGCGAGCTAAGACGGTCCTGCGTCGCCTCGTCGCGACGCCACATGCCCTCGCCACCAACGCCGGCATGATGATGATTTGGATCGCACGCAGCGACGTAAACGTCATGCGCCGCCGCTCGTTGAGGCTGCCATGGAATGGATAAGCTCCAGCCTCCTGTTCGCGGCTGTGCGGCGCCGCCGGGATCTGCGGGAATGACCGCATCAACCCACTTCTCCAAAACGGGTAGATTAGAGCGTGAAGCGGGCTTGTGGCGTGGGTCGTCCACCAGCTTTGCGGGTAGACCCGCGCCGCTTACATCCCTAGTTCCAACCAACCAAAGGCTTCGATCACCCTACAGCTTTTCTCCCCCCTCGTTGTTGCGTGCATTGTGAGGGTATGCTCGGATGCTCCGCGGTCGAGCTTCACGTGTTTAATTGTGCTGGGAGGAGATAATTTCCAGAACACGGAATATACACAGAATACATGAGACGGGGTACGTTACGAGCCGTGCTGAAGACGAATCGGGCAGTCGGCCACCCACTTTGACCGGGCCCATCTCGCCCGGACCAGCCCGGACCGGTGCACCGCCCCACCAGCCCAGGGCCAACCGCACGCCAGATGCGTACGGACCAAGTTCGCGCGCGCCTGCCCGTGAGTCCGTGACCCCGTCGCCGGCGATGGCGCTGCTCACCGGCGAGCGCCTCGTGGTCTTCCTGTTCGCCGCCCGCGTCGCGCTGGCCAGCCCCGCATACCTCGCCGGCCCGCTCGTGGTCCTCGCCGCCGCCGCCCTTGCCGTCGAGATTGCCGTGGACGGCTCCGCGTCGTCCGCCTCCTCCCCTCTCCGCCGCTTCAAGACCAGGTGCGCGCGCCCTTACCCCTCTCGTCCTACGCGGCCTCTCCCGCGTCTCCGTTGAATTGAACTGGAACTGTCCACGATTTGGGTCGTTCTCGTATTCCGCGTAGTGAATTTGGACTTGGTTAGGTTCGGTTCCCCACCCCGCCAACCATGGAGCTCCTTTTAGAGGATGCTGGCGCGGTGTCCTGCAAAGCTTCCGTGGGAACTGAGAAACCTGAGGCGAATCAGCTCAAAGGATCATTGCAACTCCTTCTCTAGTCAGCAATGCATAAGCAATTGAGGAATGATTAGGGCACTAGCACTTGCGATGGATATGGAGATGGACAGATGGTGGTGTAAGATCCGAATCAACTCCTATTCGATCATACTGTTCGATTTAGCATACAGCAGAAATGCGATTAGTTCCCTGACAAAAAAAGTGTGGTTAACATGTTGCTCAGTGACCCTTTTGCTAATAAGATGTTTGAGATCATACTTAGGGTTTTTTTTTTGGGGGATTTGGGAGGGAAAACGTTTTTACTAGATGTAGTTTGGTATTTGGTTATGTTTAGTTAGCTCTAGCTGCAAAATGCTAGTGCTTTGGATATACATTTCAATAACACTATGGCCACTATCCGGATTAAGTGCAACTCAGAGACGTGCAAACCCACCTCATGCGCTTTAGAGGCTACAATATATGTACTTGCTCATCTATTAGTTCAGCTTTTGTTGTATGCGTGATCTTGCTAGTTTGTGCAGGCTGGGCGCTCTTATGTCTGTCACTTCACCAGAACACACACAACGAGAAACAAACTATAACACTGATATTTCTATGTTCCAGGCCAGGTTCGTCATCAGGAATACTTCTTGGTGCAACTACTCTGCCTAATGTCATGCTTTCTAGGTTAATCCAACTGTCGAGGATCTTACCAGCTGATCCTAGCAGACCTGAAGGTATTAATTCTACTTTGTTGTCTTGATTATGTTGACCAGTAAATGAAGAATTACATCAAGTATACACTGCGTTCCACAATTTAGTATGTTTTAGAACTGTATTTGTTGTCCATCTCACAATACTTTGCTTTTTATGCGGCTCGTACAGTTTGCTAATTAACATCCTGTGTCCATGGACAGAATTTGCGTACCTTGAAATGCAGTACTGGGCAGCATCGATCAGCTGTCTCAGTGTACTAGCTTTCTTCCTTTGGCATCTACGACAGTCAACCAGCAATGGGATTTCTAATTATGTCAAATGTGGCTCATTGTTGGTAGTTTTGTATCTCATGACTTCTGTCTTGTCCTTATTATTGAAGACTGATGAAGGTAACATGCACGCTTCTTTTTGAAAGTAAATGTAAGTCCAGCATTGTCAAGGAATTTGATAAACTGAGCTATAGGTTGAATTTATTGTAGGTTTGATGCTAATGACCAGCATGTCGTATTTGCTCTGCCATGGAGCAGCTGCTGTGATCTTAATCAAGCATATTCTGGAGAAGTTTCCTTCATGTTCATCTTTTGGTTTGTATCTGAAGTCTAAGATGTAATTTGTACTTTATTTCTCTTCTTTATGGTTGATTTCTGATTTCATGTGTTAACAGGAACTGATTAACATTTTTAGTATATCGTACTTTATAATATTCTAGTCCAGTTATTTTATGTTGTTCTTGTCTCTGAAATCTGTCTGCATATTTCTTATTTGAAATTTAAACTTGGTAGTTAATGTTTTTCCTCTTTCATTTACATTTTTTTATGAATTTCAGGGGAAGCGCTTCTGGTGTCAAGTGGTCTTGTTCTTTTCTTTGGCGATATGTTGGCACACACACTTTCAAAGGTGTGATTTAGTCTTCTGGCAAACTAATAGCAAATATAGTTTATTATTTATTTATTTTTCTTGTATGTGTTCTGGCAGATGGAGCTCCCCATGCCATCAGAATCACTCGTTCACACGCCTGGAAATAGAAGTGATATCACCACAATTGTTCAGGTAGAGTATCATTTGATTGTCTAGCAAGAGTGTATCTATATTTATTCCCTTCTTTTTCGCAGGGCTTTTTGCTTGGCATTTTCCTACTTCCCTTGATATACAAAAGCTCTATCCAAGTTCGGGCTTACTGCAGAAAGTGGGGAAATCAACAAGCACAAGCAGTTGAGGAACATACACAAAACAGAATTGGTTCTACTTTATTCTATTCTTCATTGTTTCTGGTATTAATGTTTCTAGTGCCATCCTGGACACACCTTGTTCAAGGCCTCAAAGTGCATCCTTTTGTTTGGTAAGAACCATGCATAGTTCACTTTTTGACAGAATTAACCTAAAATTGCACATAGCCGTGTCCTTATCATTTAAAATTTGGATTTTGAAGCCATCAACTTGACTGTCCTTTCTGTTTAAAGATTGTTTTTTGGATATTAGGATTTCCCATTTTGATTATTTATCCTTTGATAGAATTGATAGTGAAGTTCCATGAAGACTTCTTTTCCCTTTTTTTGTGTGTGAAGAATAATTGCACAATGGTTTTGAAATGAACTATTTAGATTTTGCTCTATGTTCTTTTGTGTAAAATATTCATGGGTGTTGATTTATTTGCTTAATGGTTTCATTGCTTCACAGGATTGTGAACTATATGTTCACTGATTCACATGAAAGGCTTGCTTTATGTACATACTGGATATGTGTCATATACGTGTCAGTTAGAAGATTTTACAGTATATCAAAGCAAAGCAAAACAGAAAGGATTCTTTTGCGCAAATACTATCATCTTGTTGCTGTTTTGATTTTCTCTCCTGCAGTTATATTTCAGGTGCTTTGTCTAAGTTCTCTTTTCATCATTGCAAAAAAAAAAAAATTCCATTTCCTTCAGAATATTCAGTAATTTGTTCTGGAAAAATGTTTTGCAGCCTGCTTTCTTGGACTTGGCATTTGGTGCAGCATTTTCAGTTTTCTTAGTATTGGAGATGATTCGAGTAAGAAACTGTCTTTCAGAAGATCCTTCCTTCCCAAGTTCTCCTCTTTCCTTTACCTTGAGCAATATCTAATCTGATAACCTATGCTCATCCTTCCCGCAAAATGTTTAATGATGCCTCAGATTTGGGAAATATACCCACTTGGTCGTGTTGTCCATCAGTTTATGAACGCCTTTACTGATCATCGTGATTCTGAGATTCTTATTGTTAGGTAGGTATGCCTTTAGCTGCCTTCATTTTCTACATTTCAAAGTCCTACTTTTCCCATGCTTCATGGTATGATAAACCTGCCATGATATTTTCAGCCATTTTTCTCTCTTGCTGGGTTGTGCACTTCCTAAATGGATGTCATCTGGATTAAATGATCGGCCCCTTGCTCCTTTCGCTGGAATTCTCAGCTTGGGAATAGGTGATACCATGGTTAGTTCTGTCCATTGTAATGTTAAGGCGTTTTGTTGTAATGTTTGGTTTGCTTATTGTAAATTTTTATGTTTATGAAAACTTGTCAAATTTCTTTACATTTACCTAGGCATCGATGATAGGGTACAAATATGGCATATTAAGGTGGAGCAAGACAGGAAGTGAGTGTAGTTTCTGCACTATCTGTCACTTTGTCTTTCCACACTCTGTTTGTTGACTCTTACGCTTTTTGCCTTTTTTCCTTACAACATTAGAGAAAACAATCGAGGGTACAGCAGCAGGCATAACCTCTGTGCTAGTAGCCTGTTCGATCCTAGTGTCACTCTTAGCCTCCAGTGGGTATATTCTTTCACAGGTACGATATTTTTCTTTGAGATACTGAAAGTCCCAACTAAAATCAACAAACGTGTTCCTTACTGTCTTTTTAATGTTGACACAGAATTGGCTATCGCTTTTGATAGCTGTAATACTGAGTGGATTATTGGAGGCATATACAGCACAGCTTGATAATGCTTTTATCCCTCTTGTATTCTATAGCCTTCTATGCCTATAAGAATAGAGATAACTGCTACTGACCTTTAGGTCCTCTTTTTGTACACTAATATATGCTAGTATATAGGGAAATCTGATATTTCTACAGTATTCCTTTGGCTTCCTTGGCTCATGTGCTGCTAGCGCTCACTACACTGATCTTGTAGCCAAAACACTATGTATACCTAGTAGTAGAGGGCATTTTTTGTATAGCCGACTGTAATATATCTGTACATAAGTTTTTACATGAATGTGTAATTGTTGAATACATGCATGTTGCTCCAAACTATTTTTGGATCCATGGTGCTGCCTTTGCTCGGATCACTCACGAGTCATGACCAAGAATTGAAAGATATGTGATCTCTTTGTAATGGGCGCACAATTTATCTCCACGGCGCGGGCGCGTTTAAGAATCCAGCGGCGTTGGAAAGGAGAGCCCAGGAACGCAAGGGGCCCAAGCAACAAGACAACAGAAGCCCACCCGGACCGGGTGGCCGCGCAGCGATTTGCCAGCGAAACGAAGGAAACCCTACTACTGCGTTGCCTGCCGCACGCCCACGACCAGACACAAGAACGCGGCTACCCGCGCCCCGCCTCCATCGGAACCCCATACAAGCCGCCAATCTCCGGCTCCCCGAAACCCTCCCCTTCGTTTGCTCCCTTCTCCAGAAAAACGCCCCAGCCACCGCCGAATCGGGTCCCAGACGCCGATCTCGGTTTCGCCGAACAGCACACCAAAGCTACCCCGCTCTCCAGCCTCGTCGGCGTCTCCAGCTCCGCTCGTCAGGTAACGCCCGAGATCCCTTTCCCTCTCTATCTCATAAGGTTCCACGCACTGCTACATCTTGATCTGGTCTGGTTCCCCGGCGGGGTTCGGGCGCGCAGGGCCGATCTGGGTGTAGGCCTGGGGCTGGATCTGGGCTGGCTCCGGGGAAGGTAAGAAGGGTTTTGGCTAGGGGCGCTTGTGGTTTCGCTCGGCGGCGCCCCAGCGTGCGTTCGATTGTTTGGAAACATAGCGGATTCCAGATTTTTAGGCTGGCGCTTTTTTGTTTAGCTTGCTGCGTAATGTCTCCTTGTTTGCTGCCATTGAGGTATCATGTTTCAATAGTTTCTTTTAAGCTTCTTGCGCGAACGGTGTACCGATTTAGTGTATTCTGCTTCTGTGTCTTGAAGCAGTGTATTTGTGTCACTATCAGTCATCTAGTTGATCATGAAAAGAGAATCTAGTTTTTTCGTTGTGGTTGACTTGTTTGGTCAACAAGTTTGCTTAATGTCAAATGTGATCTGGACTGCGAATGATGATAATTATGGCACATAAAGCTTGTACCTGGAGGATTTGGATTGTTAGTGGCTGGAACTATATAGGCTGGTACTGTACTCCTGATACAGTATCAGTTGAGGACCTAAGCTTGTTGGAAGACTCTGAACACGGACGTCAATTGTGTGCCTTTTACTGGAGTGTGGATGCTAGCCATTCACGTATCATAACCTTGATTTCGGGTTTCCACCTCCTTTTCCTTTTCTGTTTGGGTTCTCTCTCTCTCTCTCTCTCTCTCTTCCTTCTTACCGTCTCTCTTTTTCTTTTCCTTGTGCTTTGGCTCATGGGCTCATCTCGCCTATGACAAAAAAGACTTTGTTGTGAGATTTTGCTTAGAGTGCACGATAAATCTACACTGCAAAAATTCAAGGCATCCACTATGCATTATCTATGATGTGTCAAAAATTCTTCTATTATGTCAAAAAACAAACATATTTTACCTCTTATTATCTATGATGTGTCTTTGTATGATGATGCCTGTTGCTGCGAGTTTTAGCTTCTGTTTGCTGCCTGGCAGGACTCTTAAGTCTTGAAGTTTATATTTTCCGTTAACCTGCTCCCTTTTCCTCCACGATGCAGCATGGCAGGATTGGCACCAGAGGGTTCCCAGTTTGACGCTAAGCAGTATGACAACAAGATGCAGGATCTTCTGTAAGTTATCTTGCATTGATTTTCTCTATATAGGCAGAACCTTTTTTATCTGGCCTTGCTTTGCTGTACAAGGCTCACCATTTATTTTTCTGTCCCGTGCTTGCAACATACAGGCAGCAAGGTGAGGGTGACGAGTTTTGGACTTCATATGATGAAGTCTGTGAAAGTTTTGACGCCATGGGGCTCCAAGAAAATCTCCTGAGAGGCATCTATGCCTATGGTATGAAAAAAATTATATACCTCCAATGTTTAACTCAATTTTTGGTGTTGCTGCTGCTGATGATATGTAGCTCATTTAACTTAATTATTTGATTTTCAGGTTTCGAGAAGCCATCAGCTATCCAGCAGAGGGGTATTGTTCCTTTCTGCAAGGGGCTTGATGTGATTCAGCAAGCTCAGTCTGGAACAGGAAAAACAGCCACATTCTGTTCTGGAATTTTGCAACAGCTTGATTATGGGCTGGTTGAGTGCCAGGCATTGGTCCTTGCTCCAACCCGTGAGCTTGCGCAGCAGATTGAGAAAGTCATGAGGGCTCTTGGTGACTATCTGGGCGTCAAAGTCCATGCCTGTGTTGGAGGAACCTCTGTTCGTGAAGACCAGAGGATTCTTGCTAGTGGTGTCCATGTTGTCGTGGGCACACCAGGGCGTGTCTTCGATATGTTGCGCAGGCAATCTCTTCGTCCGGATAACATTAGGATGTTTGTGTTGGATGAAGCTGATGAGATGCTTTCTCGTGGCTTCAAGGATCAGGTCTACTTCTTACTCACCTTTGTTATGCTATAATTTCTAGTTCTATATGATCTAGCAATTGGCTATGTGAATTTTCTGGATGCATTTCTGTTTCTGTGAGTTGTCTGATTGAAAGTAATTTGTACAATATTAGTTTCAAGCGTTCTGCTGCAGATTTGTATCTATTCATATGTATTCGTTGGTATATTGCTTAGGGCTCTGTTTGGAATGGAGGAATGAAAAATAGAGGAACAGGAAAAAACATAGGAACAGAGAAAATACAGAAATCTAAAAGCGACAAAACCGCGGGAACCCAAAACAAAGGAATGAAGAAATTTTGGTGCTTGGATTGAAGGAATCTGCTACAGGCTTCCAGCAGGCCCTGATAATAGCAAGTAGAGGAGCAGGGAGCTAGTAGAACTGGCATGGGGATGGTGGGGGGAAGATGCCGTTGCATGCCCAGAGGTTGTTGAAGGCATGGGGGATGAGCAGGTGGTGATGCGGCGAGTTGAGTGACAGGAACTGGTGCAAGCAGGTCGTTGAGGCCATCTCTTATTTAGATCTGCTCCTCGACCACCATCCACCCTATGGACTCATTGAACTCTTCTTATGGTTCTACGAGTCCACCGACACTGGAACACTCTCCTGCGCCACCCGCCTGTGCTCCTCTTGGTGCGTGATGGCCACAATGGCATGTCTGTGGCACTGGCACTACCGCCTCTGCCACTGCTGGTGTTGCAGCTGATGCCCACCACCACTGGCTGCCACAGTAACAAGTTGCCGCCTCTACTCCTGAATGACCTGCTGGCTGGCATGCTGGAGACGGAGCTCTCGCACAAAGAATGAAGGATTTACACCAATGTTTCCTAGGCTTCAAACCACGGCAGGAGAGGGGAGAGAGGGAGGTGGGGTGGGGGTGGCACTGGCACTACCGCCTCTGCCACTGCTGGTGTTGCAGACACCACCACTGGCTGCCACAGCGAGAAAGCCTCTACTCCTGGATGACCTGCCGGCTGACATGCTGGAGATGGAGCTCTAGCACAAAAAACGAAGGATTCACACCAGTGTTTCCTAGGCTTCAAGCCATGGCGGGAGAGGGGGGAGGGCTCTGCTGAGTTTCCTGAGTAATTTTCTATGTACTTCCTGTATTCCAAACAGGGTCTTTGTCTGTTCAATGTTAACAAAACTTAATAACTTTGCTGATCTGGCTGTGCTAATTTTTCTGGGCTGGCTTTGAATAAACCTGTGAAGCTGTTATGGTTAATTGGTACAGTGCTATTCATGGTATAGTGCTTAGTCTAATATGCTGACATGTTTCCTTTGCAGATCTATGATATCTTTCAGCTTCTTCCATCAAAGATTCAGGTGGGTGTGTTCTCTGCTACCATGCCCCCTGAAGCCCTTGAGATTACCCGCAAGTTCATGAACAAGCCTGTCAGAATCCTTGTGAAGAGAGATGAGCTCACCCTTGAGGGTATCAAGCAGTTCTATGTCAATGTGGAGAAGGAAGATTGGAAGCTTGACACCCTCTGTGACCTGTACGAGACCCTGGCCATTACCCAGAGTGTCATCTTTGTGAACACCCGGCGCAAGGTGGACTGGCTCACCGACAAGATGAGGAGCAGGGACCACACCGTTTCTGCAACACATGGTGACATGGACCAGAACACCAGGGACATCATCATGAGGGAGTTCAGGTCAGGATCCTCTCGTGTGCTCATCACCACGGACCTGCTTGCCCGTGGTATTGATGTCCAGCAGGTCTCCCTGGTCATCAACTATGACCTGCCCACTCAGCCTGAGAACTACCTCCACCGCATTGGTCGTAGTGGTCGTTTTGGGAGGAAGGGTGTTGCTATCAACTTTGTCACCCGTGATGATGAGAGGATGCTCTTTGATATCCAGAGGTTCTACAACGTTACCATTGAGGAGCTGCCAGCCAACGTTGCTGACCTTATCTAAATTATGTCCTAGTATATGTTAAGGTACTGGATAAATGAGTGCTTTTGTTGAATATCGCCAACTTTTCTCTGCGTTGGAGTGGTAAGGCCAGGATCTATTTGAATTGTGCTTTTAAGTTTCGCTCTCTATAACTTATGAAATTTTCATAGTGGGTAGGCTGTGCGGTATCCTGGGCCAGCTGGGATTATTGACACTAGAGTATTTGTTTTTTGCCATTACGTTTTGCTAATACGGGCTTGCATTCTATGGAGGCTTCAAGTCTTCAGAATTCTGATGAGTTCGAAGAAAGTTAAAATCTGAATACTGCTAGAATTCTTTATGTCAGTTCCTGGTATATTTGGGCCGTATATTCCATGTCAATTTATCAGTTGTCGAGTCCTGTCAATGCAGGCCCGCCATGAGCAAGTGATGTCTCTGTCGGTTGAGTTGACTAGGACACATAAGTACGGTCGCAACAGCCATCTCTATCTATCCAACCGAAATACTGACAATATAGAAAAACTAAATAATGGCATCATCTCTTCTCCAGCTAGATAGATAATCGATCAATGCAATTGATTGATGTAGTAATCCGGAAAACTATGTTATCCTTGATGCATGGTAGAGTACATGTCTGACAATGTGACACACATACATCACTAAACTAGTTACCTAGTACAAATCATGTTTTCTCTGTGAAGACACCTTTATCATCGGTGGTTGACAACAAATAAAAACGCAAAGTCTATTTCTAGCTTTCCGGTGGTTGAAAGGTCACCCATGACATCCTCTCTGTTTTTTAAACTATTCTTACTAGATCACTAATTTTAATTCAAACTTTAAATTATATTTATTCCCCAAGCGATATCAATTTGGAAAATAAAGAGAGTACGCAAATGGTTCACTCAAGCACATACAAATAGGATACAACATTATAGCGAAACAGCAGGAATAACATCCGAATCGCGACGAAGGAAGCGGCTGAAACACAGTACACACAAGTGGGTCCCATTTACTTCACATGTATTCAGGGTTTCAAAAACCGCTACAGTGCCGGTTTTTGAAACCGTAAAAAACTGAGCGGTTTACTGTTAAAATCGAGCGGTTTACCGTTTTTGCTACAGTGTTAGTTACGATTTTCGAGCGAAAACCGATCGGTTTATTAAACCGCACCGCAACGGTAAGATCGAAAACCACGGTTTTCGCGCGGTTTTTGAAACCCTGCATGTATCACATGCAAAGTGTATCACAAATTTCAAACTGATGCCCTCCCTCGATGTACTACCACCGTAACACCACTCTCACCATTCTCTCACGATGTGGATAGACGACTAATTGATCTTGAGTGAATTTAATATATGTTATTACAATTTTATAAACTTTAAAATATGTTATTGATGTGTCAATGACAAATGAGACTCTGCAAGTGAATGACATGTGAACCGAATGATATATTTTAAATTTTATAAAATTGTAATGACATGTATCAAATTAATCCATTGTTTGTTCCATATGCTCACAACGTTAGCGAGCGTCTCGTACGCCGCGCTAGCTGGCTGGAACCCGGACCTCGCTGCCGCCTCGAGCTCCGTCACTCTCTCGCGCGCGAGATCCCCCTTCTCGCCACACATCATCTCCTTCACCACCTCCGCGACTTCTTCAGCTAAGATCATGCCGTTCTCGTCGCTAACCTTAGGCCGCAATGCTACCTTGGCCTCCTCGCACAGCATCACCGCGTTCTCCCTCTGCTCTGCGTACAGCGGCCATGCGATCATCGGCACGCCGCTCGACACGCTCTCCAGCACCGAGTTCCACCCGCAGTGCGTGAGCATCGCGCCCGTCGCGCGGTGGCCGAGGATCCTAGCCTGAGGGGCCCATGACGGGACAACGTGGCCGACGTCCTTGGTCCTCTCTGTGAACCCGGGCGAGAGGAAGCTCAGCGGGTCGCTTTTGCTCTTGGACCCGTCATAGTAGCTCTCACCTGGATTGGCGCCGCTGCCGCCGTCGCTGGGGCTCCTAACCACCCACAGGAACCGTTGCCCGGACAGCTCCAGCCCGCGCGCCAGCTCGTCCATCTGCGCCACGGGAAGCGCGCCGCCGCTGCCGAACAACACAAACAGCACTGACTTGTCGGGCTGGGCGTCGAGACACTTCATGCAACCAGTGGCGTCTTCGTCAGCAGCGTTGCTGTCGTCGTTCTGCCGTGTCACCGGCCCGATTGGGTATACCGGTGGGCGCCACTGCTCCGGCTGGCGTAGCACGGCTGCGCGCCGGGCTCGACGGCGTCGAATGTGTTGACCAGTATCCCTGCCGCGTCACGGTACCTCTCGCCGTGGTGGACCATCCAGCAGTACGCATCGCTGGCACGGTCCTGGAGTGGCTGCAGGATGTCGGCGCCGGGAACCGGAACGCAGCCGAGGAGCCTGATCGGCTCCATCAGGTCGTGGAACTCGCCAGCGAGGTTGGCGTTGTTGGTCCCTCAATGATCTTGCACCTGCAGCACACACCTTGCCTATTCCTGACCGACCCCTATGAACTCACTCCTGACCCCTGTGGCGTGAAGATGAACAGTGCGCAGCGGGGAAGCACAAAGAGAAAACACACGCGAAGTGGCCGAGTGAAATGCCTCGTTACTTTTCTTTTTTTTTACATGGAGAAAAGCCTCGGGGTTTTATACACGCGCTGCAAGCGCAGCAGTAAATTCCTATAACTACCAACTACTTTACTGTACACTACTGTACAACTTTTGACTTCGGCGTCCACTGCCACACTGCGCACGTCGCCTGTCACACGTCGCCGCCTGTGCTGCTACTGTGGTGTCCCGTCGCGCCGTCTTGTCACCTTGGGAACCGTCGAAGGAGTAGATACGGAGCAGCAGGGTTGTTATGTCTAACGATCTCCCTCTAACCATGCTGCTCCTCAGTCACCTTGATCACGCCGACTCGAGACCGAGCCTCCAGGAATCGGACGAGCCCAAGTGACTTGGTGAGTGCGTCCGCGAGTTGCCGACCGGTTTCGACGAACTCGAGGACGATCTGCCCTCCCTCGACACAGTCACGGATGAAGTGATATTTCACGTCAATGTGCTTGCTACGGTCGTGAAGGACGGGGTTCTTGCACAGGGCGATAGCAGACTTGTTGTCCAGCATCAGGGTCGGTGCTTGCAGCTCTTCTCCTAAGAGCTCGCACAGCAGCCGATGGAGCCACACACCTTGACATGCAGCTGTCGCCGCAGCGATGTACTCCGTCTCGCATGTCGAGAGAGCCACCACTCGCTGCTTCTGGGCTTGCCAGCTGATGAGGTTGTGTCCCAGGTAAAACACGACGTCGGTTGTGCTCTTCTGGTCGTCGGTGTCGCCGCTCATGTCACTGTCGCTGAACTCGATTAGTTTCAGTGAAACTCCGCCGGTACTGCTGTACTAGACTCCATAGCGTTGTGTCTCTGTGATGTAGCGTAGGATCCTCTTGACAGCGGCGAGGTGACCCTCCCTCGGATCTCGCATGAAACGGCTCACGAACCCCACGGCGAACGCAATGTCCGGCCGTGTGTTCACCAGGTAGCGCAGCCCACCGACGATGCTTCGGTACCAGAACGCATCAACGGTCGGCGCTGTGCTCCTCTTTGACAGCTTCAGCCGATCCTCCATCAGCGTCTGTGCTGCTTTGCACTCCGAGAGACCTGCCCTCTCTAGGAGCTTTGCCGCGTAGGCGGACTGGGAGAGCTTGATGACTCCTCCCTCCTGCATCACCTCGATGCCCAAGTAGTTGGATAGCAACCCCAGGTCGCTCATCCTGAACAGAGACGTCATTTCTTGCTTGAACGTCTCGATGTTCTCCTTGGCGCCGGTGATGATAAGATCGTTGACGTAGACTCCGACGATCAGCGTGCTCTCCCTGTAGCGTCGTGTGTAGAGCGCATGCTCATCCACACACCTGGTGAAGCCAAGCTTATTCAAGCTTGCGTCCAGCTTGGTGTTCCACGCTCGCGGAGCCTGTCGGAGCCTGTACAGTGCCTTCCGCAGCCGGAGCACCTTGTGCTCTTCACCCTTCTCAACGAAGCCCGGCGGTTGTTCTACGAACACTTCCTCGGCTAGCTCTCCGTTGAGAAATGCTGACTTCATGTCCATGTGATGGACCTGCCAGCCTTTCTCCGCCGCCAACGCCAGCATGAGTCGGACCGACTCCATCCGCGCAACCGGCGTGAATACTTCGTCAAAGTCCACTCCTTCTTGCTGCACGTACCCCTTGGCAACCAGCCTCGCCTTGTGCTTCACCAGCTTCCCATTGGCATCGCGCTTCACCTTGAAGATCCACTTGAGCCCGATCGGCCGACATCGGGTAGACGGATCTACTAGCTCCCAAGTGCAGTTCTCTTCAATTGAGCGCATTTCCTCTGCCATAGCCTTCTGCCAGCATGGGTCGCGTTCGGCATCTGCGAACGTGCTTGGTTCCTCGGGAGTCACCGTCAGCAGTTGCTGCGCGCTGCGTTCCACCTGAGTCCCTGACCCCAGGTGTTGAGGATCGGTGATCAAATCATTGATCGATCGATACCTCAGTGGCCCTTCGTCCTGCGCCGCATCAAGGTCGGGAGAGCGGTCGGGAGGTGGTGACACGAACCTCGGTCTCGCTATCGACCTCTCTGACCAGGAAGACCCTGAGCTTTCTGTACTCGTGGCGTCTGAGTCGCTCTGCCGACCCTTAGACCCCGAGCCTCTACACTGACCCCGGCCCTCGGGCCTCGAGTCATGTTGGAGCCGACCGCCCAACCTTTGGTCTTGCCGACTGTCGCTGCGCCAATCGCCCGACCTCTGATCGCGCCGACTACCCGGCCTAGAGCCGCTCTGCCCAGCCGGATCCAAGTTCTCCTGACTTGCTGATCCCGGGCTCCGCCGACCTCCAGCCTCGGCTTCGCGCCGACCCTTAGTCGCTGCTGAGTCGCGCCGACTGTCTTACCTCTGGTCGCGTCGACTGCCCGACCTTTGATCGCGCCGACCATCGGAGTCAGAGTACTCTCGACTCGATGAACTCCATCCTTGGTCGCGTTGACCGTCAAGTCGCTTCCTGCGCCGACCTCTGGAGTTCGGGCCTTGCCCTGCCAACTCTGAGTCGCGCGGTGCGGCCGATCCAGAATCGCGCCGACCCTGACCGTCCGAGCCTTCTGGCTTTGCCGACCCCGGTTCGCGCCGACCTCTGGCATCACCGCGCTCAACTCCCCCTGAAGCTGAGCCCACCTCCTCTATCTCCGAGGAGTGTTCGAAGGAGAAAGAGCTCCGTGAGCCTGCCTCCCCTTCATCGGCACTGGTCCCCGACCAGTTCCAACTTGCCGTCTCGTCAAAGACGACATCCCGGGAGATATACACCCTGTTCCTTACAGGGTCATATAGGCGATACGCCTTACTCTCGGCCTCGTAGCCAAAGAACACCATCTTGGTGCTCCTATCCTCCAGCTTGCCGAGGTGTGGCTTCACCGTCTTCACGTGCGCCACGTAGCCGAATGTCCTGAGGAAGGACACTTTCGGCTTCCTCCCGTGCCAAGCCTCGAAGGGGGTCTTCTCGGCTACGGCTTTGGTCGGCGAGCGGTTGAGGATGAACACCGCCTCACCTCAGAACGCCGTCGGCATATCCTTAGCCTTCAACATGCTCCTGGCCATGCCGACGATGGTCTGGTACCGCCTCTCCACGACACCATTTTGCTTCGGCGAATATGGTGCCATGAGGTGCCGCTCTACGCCTTTCTCGGAGCAGTACCGACCAAACTCCACCGAGGTGAATTCTCCACCCCGGTCGGTCCCCAGCACGCGCAGTTTTTGACCCGTCTCGGTCTCAACCCACGCCTGAAACTCTACGATGGCTTTGGGAGCCTCGTCTTTGGTGGTGAGCAGTCGTAACCACATGTACCGACTGCAGTCATCCACCAGTAGGAGAAAGTAGCGCCGACCCCCATGCGTCGATGGGGTGATTGGCCCACACATGTCGCCGTGCACGAGGTCCAGAAGACCCTCGGCACTGTATGTCGCCTTGCACGGAAACAACTGTCTCCGCTGCTTCCCGGCGAGGCAACTGTCACACAGTTCCCCGACATGCTCGATCGTGGGAAGGCCTCGCACCATATCATGCCGAGCTAGCCTTGCCAGCGCATCAAAGCTGATGTGGCCAAACCGCCCATGCCACAGCCACGCATCGTCACCAAGCCTCGCCGCCAAGCACACCGGCTGTGTCACCTGGAGCTTGGTGGTGTAGAGACGGTTCCTCTCGCGGTTCACCTTAAGCAGCAACTGCCGCTCTCGGTCTCTGACGCGGAGGACCCCGTCTTCGAGCAATATCTGGCACCCTCGCTCGTCCAGCTGCCCGAGGCTCACAATGTTGGTCTTCAGACGTGGTTTGAAGTAGACTCCGGTCAACGCGCGGTGCTCACCATTCCAGCCCCAGAACACCACCGTGCCTTGTCCCTCAATCTTCACCACCGACCCGTCCCTGAACTTTGACCGACCCCGAGATGGCGGAGTCTAAGTTCTCTGAAGACCGCCTTGTTGCCCGTCATGTGGCTGCTAGCCCCTAAATCGAGGTACCAGACATCCTCGACGGCGTCTTCCTCCCTTCCCAGGTGAACATGAGCCCGGACCTCGTCCAGCTCAAGTTTCCGATGCTCTCCGTCCTCTAGGACGTCCCCGAGAGCACAAAGCTGCGCCAGCAGCAAAGGCGACTCCTGCTCGCCTTCTTCCGCTAGGTGGGCCTTCTCCTTTCGCCCTCCTCCCTGGCGGGCGCGCCCCTGACTCCCACGGTCACGGCGCTTGGGCGTACGGCAATCACGTGCCCAGTGCCCCTTCTTGCCACAGTTGTGGCACTCGTCGTCGGCGCATGGGGAGGGTTTGCCACTCTTTGACTTGCCTCTACCACGCCCGCTCCGACCGGAGGTGGACGGGCTGCCCGCCTGCTCTCTGCAGCGCGCCCTCCATTCTTCCTCCGTCAGCAGCAGCTTGCTGCTAGTACTTGCCGGCGTTGCTGCCGCGGCGTGGTCTTCGACCGCCTTCAACCTCCCGGTCACGTCTTCCAATGTGAGCTTCGTGAGGTCGAGCAGAGTCTCAATCGAGAGAGCAATCTGCTCGTACTTCGCCGGCACAACCCGCAGGTACTTCTCGATAACCCGTTGCTCAGCGATCTCGTCACCGAGTGCCGCTAGCTCCGCTACAAGCGAGGTAAGACGCAGTGCGAAGTCCTCCACGGACTCGCCATCACGGAACGTGGTGTTCTCATACTCCTTCCGAAGTAGCTGCGCCTTTGCCTTCTTCGCTCGGTCCGAGCCTACGCGCATCGATGGGAGTTTCTCCCACGCCTCCGCCGCTGTCTTCGCTCTCCCCAAGGTGGAGATGAGATCTGACGTTACCGCGTGGAGAATCGCCTCCAGCGCCAGCTTGTCCTCCATGTCGTCGTCGGTCTCGGACTCAACGGCGACCCACAAGCCACGCGCCTGGAGCATCACTTTCATCAACATCGCCCAGTCGGAGTAGTTCGTGCGTGTAAGCGTAGGGTAGGTGGTGACGCCGCCGAACTTCCTCACAGTCTTGTGGACGACGACCGTGCGCGACCCGGAGCTGTCCCTTCCGCCGCGTCGCTCTGCGCGACCACGGCGCTTAGGAGAGCGCTCAGACGTCCGCACCGGTGAGCCCACTGGAGAAGTCTCTGGCGTGCCTGCCATCACTGCTGGTGCTCAACGAAGGCTCCGATACCACTTGTTGGTCCCTCAATGATTTTGCACCTGCTGCATACACCTTGCCGACCCTTGGCCGGCCCCTATGAACTCACTCCCGACCCCTGTGGCATGAAGATGAACAGTGCGTAACGGGGAAGCACAAAGACAAAACACACGCGAAGTGGCCGAGTGAAATGCCTCGTTACTTTTTTTTTTTCATGGAGGAAAGCCTTCGGGTTTTATACACGCGCTGCAAGCGCAGCAGTAAATTTCTACAACTATCAATTACTCTACTGTACACTACTGTACACCTTTTGACTTCAGCGTCCACTGCCACACTGCGCACGTCACCTGTTACACGTCGTCGCCTGTGCTGCTACTGTGGTGTCCCGTCGCGCCGTCTTGTTGCCTTGGGAACCGCCGAAGGAGTAGATACGGAGCAGCAGGGTTGTTATGTCTAACAGGCGTCGAGGCATGGTAGGTGGAGCATGAGGGAGAGCATGAGGAGGTTGGACGGGAAGAACAGGTACCCTGGCACGCTGTCGGCGACGAAAGCTACGGGGTTGTTCGTGGCTTTGAGGCCCTGGAGCACCACGGTAAGCGCCGGGCCTCCATCGAGAGGAGCGTCTCGATGGCAGCGCCGGCGGGGAGGTCGTCAAACGCGACGGCGGGGAGGGACGCGGCGGCCACGGCCGGCGGAAGAGAGGCAAAGAAGTCGCGCTGGGCTGCGGAGTCGGAGCTGGCGAAGGTGAGGACTGTGGCGGTGAAGCCGTGCACGTCGTGGAGCCGGCACGCGATCTCAGCCACCGGCACAACATGGCCCATGCCCGAGGACGGGAGCAGGGCAACGTGCCGCACCGCGACCACTGAAACTCTGGTCTCGACGCCATTGTCGCTGCCGTTCATCCGCGATATGATGGAGACGGACAAGAAAATTTGTTTGTCGTGGAGACATCGACGAAACAAGGTAAAGTGCAATGCGCTTCACGACGACGAAGAGACGGTGCAATCGATGATACGGCTATATATTGATGGATGTCTTCTTGACTGCTTGGTTTTTAAAGTTTATTTGAACTACCGTTCCTGTATGCATTACACATTCTTTATTTTATTTATTTTTTTAATAAATGATATCCTTGTGTTTTTCGGATCCATGATCTGCATACATATCCACCCTATCTGTTAGATGTTGGTGAATTGTTCTGATCTTCAATTTAAAATGTTTCGGTCTTTAAGATGAATTGTTCTGGACTCCAGTTGGGACTCGCGAATATTTTTTAAAAAAATAGATACTCGTGGGCTCTTCGTCAGCAGACGAACCGTCAAATTATCAGTCCATTGAACTCGTGGGCTAAGATATCTGCCGAGAGCCGAGCCATCACATAATCACTCCATCAAACTCGTAGTCTAAGATCTCTGCGGCACCCGCTGCTAGGCTAACGGACCAGCACATTGGCCGTGGGCCCGTGGCCGTGATGCGCGCGGGACATACGCAATACTGCGCGAGCCTGTCGAACAGGCCAGCCCTTGACCTGTCTTGGCCCAAATAAGTCCAATACTCTGGTTAAATGCGAGCCCACCTACCAGCCAGCTAAGTCGAACGTACGGTCCAGCCCAGGTCCATCTCTTCTTGGAGGAGGGGGTAAATCAGAACGGGGGCGGGAGGGACTGAAGAACGGCTCTGCCGCTTCAAGCAAGCGAAGCGGAGATCCCCTTGGCCTTCCGCTCCGACTCCACCTTCCACGCCGAAGCGACCGACAAGGAGGAGGCTGCTCTCTCCGTCACTGCACTGGTGCAATCCGAAGCCTACCTCACCGGGGAACTCATCCGTCGCCGCAGCCATGTCGCCTCCCGACAACCCCACCGCGCCTCCGGAGCCCGCGCAACCGCCGCCCAAGTCCAAGGGGAAGAAGAAGGACGAGAAGAAGGATGACGATCTGGTGAGTGCGCCCACGCTCTCTCCGTGCGCGACGTGCAATGTGAAATTGAGTTGTTGGGCCAAAAATGTCGCTCCGCTTTGCATTCGACCTGGGTTTTGCTTTGCTTGACGTGTTGGATGGTGCTGGTTCTGGCCGCAGTCGGAGGAGGATCTGGCGCTCAAGGAGCAGCTCGAGCTCTACGTGCTGCGTGCGCAGGATGCGGACCCTGGAGTGCAGAAGCTCGCCCTCGAGAGCATGAGGTATTCAATTCACGAATCACTCTCCTTCGAGGGTTGTTTTGTGCACAGCACAGCTTGGTTTCTTTGGTTTGTGCTGCGTGATGCTTGGTTTACATACGAACTTAAACATTTTTGTTTTAGTGACCGAAAAGTGCTGTATGGTATAGCTTTTGGTGTATTGTCGAACCCCTGGGCATTGATTTGTCGTCTTCAGAAACTGATGTGAGTGTGAGGATCGAAAGGCAATCCTATGTATTGAATTGATTAGTATGTTTTCCGTCTAGGTTTCACCTATCGTTACAGCTATATAAGAGATTCTAGCTAACTTCTTCTCCTGCCACTTAAGCTGATCATTTTCAGCTGTCACATGCTAAATGACATCTGTACCAAAGCCATTCCGTTCAGTTCTTTCTAGGGATGCTCTGAACACCACATAGCTTGGTTACATTGGTTTTGTGTTCGTGTGATGCTTGGTCTACGTTTGAATTTAATATTTTGCTATATGGCTTAGTTTTTGTGTCACGATGACCCCCAAGGATTACATGTATCATCTTCTGAAACTGCTTTCTAGAATTGAGTGGCTTACTAGTGTTGTACGGATCAGTTTTCATGTGTTGAGCCGGACCCCTAGGTTTATATTTTTTCCATCTTCTGAAACTGCTTTGAATGTGAAGTGTTGTCAGGAAATCCTATGTATTGAATTGGTTAGAACGTTTTCTGGTCTAGGTCTCACTAAATTTTGCAGCTATATGAGAGATCATAGTTAACTTCTTCTGCTGCCACATAAACTGGTCCCTTTCAGCTGCCACAAGCTAAACGACATCTATACACAAACCTTTGCGCTCAGTTCCTTTAGGGTTGCTTCTCACCGCGTTGCTTGGTTACATTAGTTCCATACCATGTGTCATGCTTGGTCTACGTATGAACATTCTTTTACCAGAAGTTAGTGTGACAAGTGCTGTATGTCTTAGTTTCTTGTGTTAAGATGATCGCCTATGATGCCTAGCCCCTAGGCTTAGATTTACAATCTTTTGAAAATGTGTTGAATGTGTAAGGTCACAGGATATTGCTACACAGTATGACAGTCCTGTGTATGTACGTGATTAGAATGCTTTTGGGTCTAGGTCACACTTAACGTGACAAGAATTTCTGCTTGAGTGTTTGTGTTGTACTACCTCCGTCCAACAATGTAAGCATTTTAAGGAGTTTGTATTTGTCCAAGAATGTAAGGATTTGAGGAGTGTGAATGCAATAAATGAAGGGTGGTTGGATGAGTGAGAAGGTTTTGTGTGTGTTAAAAGTAGTGGTACGATAGTCTTTTTGTTTGATTCTTATTTTGTATTGGGAAATGTACAAATCCTTACATTCTTGGACGGAGGAAGTATTTTGTTTCTTTAACTTCTACTTTCACTTACACTGATCCTTTTCAGGCAGGAGATTCGTTCTGCCACGAGTTCAATGACATCTGTACCAAAACCACTGAAGTTCCTTCGCTCGCACTATGGAACCCTCAAATCCTTCTTCGAAACCATGCCGGAGTCTGATCTCAAGGTATGTATGAACTGTCGAGTGCCGAGTTGCACCATGGCGGTTCTTTGATGCAGTGCTGATGTCATTTATTGCATCGTGTGCAGAAGTATATGGCAGATGTACTATCAGTCTTGGCATTGACTATGGCTATCGAAGGAGAAAGGGTAGGTGCCTGCTGCTAGTATTATACTCCCTCCGTCCCCTTTTACTTGTCATTTTAGTTGTGGGCACGGGGATTAAGGATGGTGGAAAAGGTGGTATGTGCTGAAAACGAGGAGAGAGATAGAGATAGGAATGTATTGGGAATAGAGAAAGGTGTATTGGGAAGCGAGAATGAGGAAAAACTTGTGAACTCTAGAATGACAAGTAATTGGGGACGGAGAGAGTATTTTTTAACTGTCATAGAATGATATTTCTCTATAGGAAGGACTTCATCTGTTCCTATAATTGCACTTAAGCTACCTTGTAAAAGTTTGATTTGCCCCTCTGTTCTTTCAGGAGAGCCTCAAATACCGACTCCTGGGTTCTGAAGGTGATATTGGCTCTTGGGGCCATGAATATGTTCGGTATGCAAAATTGCTCCGGAACAGCAGTTTTCTTCTGGCTTTTAATGTCCCTTCAGTTTGTTGAGCCTTGCTATATCCAGTTTATAGTATTTATAATGCTACTCATGCAAATTATTGAAATTACTCCCTCTGTCCCATTAGAAGATTATTTCTAGGATTCATTGACTACGACTTTGACCAATAATTTCTATCAAATTTAATTAACTTTATGAACATATAACTTATTATGAAAACATTTTTCATAACGAATCTAGAAGTATAAATCTTATGTCGATTAAATTAATTAAATTCATAAAAATCATTAGCCAAAGTCACGTCAACAAACTCTAGAAATAAGGTTCACATGGGACGGAGGGAGTATTTCTGTACGCAGAAGTTTTTAACAATTTATTGACTGATACATAACATTATACTGAGAAACAATTATTTGTTAGGAATATGAAGTTGGGTATGAGTACAATGGGTGCCAGGGGGTACATATATATAGTCTAGAGAAGGGGGAAACCCTAGACTACATATTACAATAGCGCCCCTGCATTCTGATACCCTTTAGATGATTGAGCATCCGGCCATTATTCATTTACAAACTTAGTCGCATTTTACAAGGGAGATCAATAATTGAGCATCCTGCTGTTAGGCCCGTTATGCATTACCTAAGAGGATGCTTGATATGCTACTTTTCTTTTTAAAATCTTCTTTGCATGCAAGCACTTCTTTTGAGGGCAAAACTGTTAGACGCTAACCAAATAACTGTCCTATTTACAGAAATTTGGCTGGCGAGATTGCACAAGAATTCCAAAAGTGTCAGGTTTCACCCTCATTCATGTGATAAAAGACATTCTTAATTCTCTTATATCAGTCACTAGGATTTTAGTGTGCCTTCTATGTAATGTGTTTATTATTTAAAATAGAGTTGTGTTTAGTTTGTTGTTTCTTGGGTTTAATTTCCTAAAATATACAACCTCTTGATTTGTCCTGCTAATTAGTATCTTTAATCATCAATTTCAAATCTATAAAATTTTGAACCATATGAGTAAGAACTTATAGTGTTGATTGTTAATATGTGAAAATGGATACATGTCCTGAGTAATGCCTTTTGTCCCTTCCTGTCTCATTTTCCTTTGTTTTCTATTTTTTTAAACATATATGAACCTGTCTGGTAATCATGACCAATTTTTTTGGCTAACATTGCAAGTTTTATAGTCCATGCTCTTGCCTTATTTGTCTTCTCTTCAAGACTTCATGTTGCTGGGTTGATCATATATTCCCCTGTATAGATTCATCAAACCTCTATTGTTGGACTAAAATTTTGCAGGATGATGACTTGCCAATTGATGGCCTAATGGAACTTGTGCAGCAAATTATTTCATTTCACATGAAGGTTAGTTCTGATTATAGTTCATGGTGGAATAATCATTTTTTTGCAGCATCTTAAACAACAGAATAAATGTTTAACTTTTGTTTTAACTTTTTTCCATCTTTGTTTAATTTATTGTTTGATCTGTTCTTGTTTCTTTTAGCACAATGCAGAGCCTGAAGCTGTAGATCTTTTGATGGAGGTATCAATCTTTGTACTGCTTTTTTCTCTCAGAGTAGGGTCACAATATTAGTTTGCTGATGGATGTACGGATCTATGGTGTTTTCATTTTTTAGGTAGAAGACCTTGATTTGCTAGTTAAACATGTTGACTCTACAAACTACAGAAGAGCTTGCTTGTACCTTACTAGTTCATCCAAGTATGTCAGCACATTTGATATGAGTTAGTTTGGATTTATATTGTTGATTTCTGTGAAATCAAACCAGCACTTTCCTGTGCCTGAACATGATATTTGCAGGTACCTTGCTGCTCCTGATGATATGTTGGCACTTAACATAGCTTATACTATTTACATGAAATTTGGAGACCTTGCAAGTGCTCTGAGAATTGCTCTGCTTCTTGATGAGGTAAGCAGGCGATGACATGATTATCTCCTTCAGCACTCTTTTGTTTAAAACAAAACTTAAACTTACATGCATTGAAATAATTTGCAGCCCATGCAGTACGTGAAGCAAATCTACACAACAACTGACGATCTTCTGCTCAAGAAACAATTCTCTTACATCATCGCACGCCATGTATTCCCCTTCCTACCCCGTTCCCGTCATTTTCTGCTTGTATCTGTATCTGCTCTGTGTGCATACGTACTTTGTATACACATTTATTCATAGGCTTCTTAGGCATAACCCATGCACACAGAGGATACTTCTGCTTCTTCCTTCCTCCTGCAATTTTTAGCTTTTATCCTTCTTCCTCTTATGATTTTTTTTTTTTTGACTTCACCTGGTTTCTATCCATGACCTCTTCTTATATGAAGGGTTTGGTCTTGAAGATTGATGATGCAATAGCTGCTGATGACAATGACAAGGAGGTTTTACAAGAAATAGTGAATAATACTAAGCTGAGTGAGGGATACATTACTCTTGCAAGAGATATTGAGGTCATGGAGTCAAAAACTCCTGAAGATATATACAAGGTGGCCTTTGACTCCTAAAAATATTTGTGGAGGCACAATTCCTGTCAATCATATTATGGTTGTTCTTTCTATTTGTAGGTCCATCTGATTGACCGTGGTGCCACTTCCAGTCTTGATTCTGCAAGACAGAATCTAGCTGCAACATTTTGCAATGCATTTGTGAATGCTGGGTTTGGCCAGGTTAGCACTGGACAAAATCTGTTAGTAGTGTTCTTATTTTTTGGAAGGAAGGCATCTTAGAGACTATTTCATTTCCTTGGTTCAGGATAAGGTGATGACCGCACCATCTGATTCATCCAGTTGTGGATCTTATCGAAATTGGGTATTCAAGAACAAGGAACATGGAAAATCCAGTGCAGCGGCTAGTCTGGTATTGTACAATATTATTTTTTTTCTAACCAAATATCTGGTTAAGTTAAAACTATCCAATAATATTTAAAAAACTATTGTTTCCAGGGAATGATTCTCCTGTGGGATACTGATTCTGGGCTGGCACAGCTTGACAAGTACTTGCACAGTAATGATTCTCATGTTGTCGCTGGAGCTTTACTTGGTATTGGCATCGTCACATGCAGTGTGAAGAATGACTGTGACCCTGTAAATACTCCACTTTATTAGCTACCCTCACTTACCCTTCTGTTAGGGGTGTAAATAGGTGCACCTAAGGTTAACCTCAGAACCACTTTAGTTCAAAAAAAAGAACTAAGTTTTCAAAATCCCAACCACTTTTGAAAAACTAGTTCAATTTTTTTTTGAACTAATGAGGTTTGGAGGGTAACCTAATGGTGACTAATTTTCACCCCTACCTACCTTCTGTCCTCCAACTTTGTTTTTTTTTTGTTCATTCTTTTAACCCATTAATACCACATTATTTTTTGCAGGCACTTGCTATTCTCATGGAGTATATTAGCAAGGACGATTCAAACATACGTATTAGTGCGATATTGGGCCTCGGTATTGCTTATGCTGGTACTCAGAAAGAGGAGGTGGAAATCTTGAGCTTATTGTTGTCTTCATGTCTAAGATTGCTTGTATGCTTACTTTTAACATGATTTCTGAAATCTTAGCTGAAAATGCATCTATCGGCTGTGTTGGGGGATTCCCAATCACCTCTTGAGGTCTTGGTATTCTCAGCCATTGCCTTGGGATTGGTGTTTGTTGGTTCTTGCAATGAAGAGATTGCACAGTCCATGATATTTGCCTTGATGGAGTGTAGTGAGGCCGAGCTGACAGAACCCATTATAAGGTTGCTACCGGTTGCCCTTGGACTTGTATACCTTGGAAAACAGGTAATTTTTGTTGTTCTGAATTTTCAATCCTAGCATTAACAAAATATTGATTGGTATACTCAGACATCCATCTGGAATGTTCTTGTTGCATTTGATTTGAAGATTTACCCCTCCTTTTAGTAGTGGTTATTTATTTGTTTGTTTATTTATGAATAACAATGCCTTCTTTTTTAATGGATGCTGTTTCTTGGTTCAAACTGGCCTTATTTTAATAATTATTAAAGCTTTCTGTATATGCAGTTCCATTGTTTGCAATTGTAGTCTAGATATGTCATTGCCTCTGCTTTTTTACTCGTGAATTGAGTAATTTTCAAAGACATGCTTGTCATTAGTTTACAATTTATATTCAGGAGAGTGTAGAGGCCACCGCAGAGGTCTGTAAAACATTTGATGAGAAGATAGGGAAATACTGTGACGTAACACTTATGGCACTGGCATATGCTGGAACTGGGAATGTGCTTATGGTACTATACCTTCAGTTGTACTTAATTTTTTTGCTTGAAACATTCCAAGGTTCTAGCATTTTGAAATCATAAAATTTGTTGAATGGTTGGAATATTTTTCCCCGATCCTGTCTGCAGGTTCAGAAGCTTCTTGGCATTTGCTCACAACATCTTGACAAAGGCGAAACACACCAAGGGTCAGCTGTGCTTGGAATTGCTTTGATTGCAATGGCTGAAGAATTAGGAGCTGAAATGGGCTTGCGCTCCCTTGAGCATCTTTTACAGTATGGTGACCAGAATATTAGACGAGCAGTTCCTCTCGCTCTTGGTATACTCTGCATATCTCACCCCAAGGTATGTGTATTGTTTGGCCTTACAAACTATGTAGAACATGACCTATATTTGAATTGTCAATTGATTTTTAATGCTTATCGAGTGGTGCATTCCTTTCCTTTTCTAAACATTGTACACCCCACACAGTGCTCTAATTTCGTTTCTAATATATCCCATCATAGGTAAATGTGATGGACACACTGAGCAGATTGAGCCATGATGCGGATGCTGATGTATCAAGGGTTTGCATTTTCAACCCCTTTCTAACCTATCTGTTTACTCATAGTTTAGGGCTTATATCTTACATTCTAATTGAATCACTCCAGGCCGCAATCATCTCATTGGGTTTGATTGGTGCTGGTACAAATAACGCCAGAATTGCTGGCATGCTTCGCAATCTTTCAAGTTATTATTATAGAGAAGCAGCTCATCTATTCTGTGTAAGTACGGCCCACAATGATATTCTGGCATTGCACAGATTCTTTGATGTATTTATGCTTCATATGTTGATTAATTCTGTTTTCTCTAAATCAGGTAAGAATTGCTCAGGGACTTGTGCACCTTGGGAAGGGTTTGTTGACTCTTTCACCATATCATTCTGACCGGTTCATTCTGTCTCCGTAAGTTTTCGTAGATACTTCAAATTCATCTCTCTGTTTATTAGACTACTCTCCACCTTTTAATTTTTGTTTCCAGGATGGCGCTTGGAGGTCTTGTGACTGTTTTGTATACCTGTCTTGATATGAAGCACACCATCCTAGGGAAATACCACTATATCCTTTACATTATTGTCCTAGCAATGCAGGTATGGGTCGTTCGTCGAAACTGACACTTCTTAAAAAAGAGGGACCAATAAACAACTGCTGGATGCCAATTTGAATAACTTTTTGGATATACAGCCTAGAATGCTTTTGACACTGGACGAGGATCTGAAGCCCCTTTCTCTTCCGGTCCGGGTTGGTCAAGCTGTTGATGTGGTTGGTCAAGCAGGAAGGCCGAAGACAATTACTGGCTTCCAGACACATTCTACACCTGTCTTGCTTGCTGCAGGGGAACGAGCTGAACTAGCTACTGAAAAGTAATTTAAAGTTTGAACAATTGACGTGTTCCATCATTTATGTAATCTCCCCCAAGGAGGCTAATGACTGTTCGCTTGTTCTGTGCAGATACATTCCACTGACACCGGTACTGGAGGGTTTTGTAATTCTTAAGAAGAATCCAGAATATCAAGAGGACTGACGACAACTTGTAAGGTGGGGATACGATGCTCTGATTATTCCGAGCCCTGGTGTGTCGTGTCTCGATCGCCAAGAACGGCTCAGTAGAGAGAGAATTTGGGGAGGAATCTGGAATTTCATTCAAATCTTCGATGGTCGTTACAGGCGCGCGAAGGCGTTTTATAGACGCCCTCCTGGGCCAACCTCGCACAACTCAACCAGCCCACGGCTCACGACTCGAATTCAAACAACTCGCGCTACTCTGTAGCTCGACTGGCGCCAATGCACGCATCGATGGCGACAGCTTGATCTTCCGTGGCACCAGCGCGATCAGTGGTGGCAACAGATCCCCCCCCCCCCCTTGAGAACTAGCTGGACTCCAGACTGGTGCATTTGGAAAACGAGCCTTTAGCACATAGAAGTCCTCCCAGGTAGCCATTGACGATGGTAATCTCAACCACTTGACTTTCACCTGAACAATGGCTGAATTCCCTTTCCTCACCAAGCGACGTTCCAGAATCAATTCTGGTGAGGCGACAGAAGATTCATACATGGTCTCTGAGGGAATGGTGGAGAACACTAGGATGTGAGCAGGAACGTGGGGCTTAAGTTGAGAGACATGGTACACTGGATGGATCAAAGCAGTGTCAGGAAGCTCCAACTTGTAAGCGGCCGAACCAATTCGTTCCAAGATCTTGAAAGGCCCGAAGTACTTGTAAGCCAACTTAGGACATGGTCGAGAAACCACAGAAGCCTGTGCATACGGCTGCAGTTTCAAAAACACCATTTCTCCCACACTGAACTCACGAAAACTGTGATGCCGATTAGCATGATGTTTCATCTTGGCCTGTGCAGCAGCCAGTCTGTCCTTGAGCATCTCCATGAATGCTTGATGCTCCTGAAGAACAGAGCTAGCATCTGTCGAAGCATCATAGGCTGAAGCTGAATCAGGGACTAAATGAGATACAAGACCCAGATGAGGCTCCACACCATATAAGGCCTTGAATGGTGAGCACTTCAGAGAAGAATGATAACAAGAGTTGTACCAAAGTTCTGCTGAATTAAGCCATTTCACCCATTGTGTAGGAGTATCATGCATTGCACATTTAAGAAACATCTCCAAGCACTGGTTTACCCTCTCTGTTTGACCATCTGTTTGAGGGTGGTAAGCAGAACTAAGATGTAGTTTGGTGTTTAATAGTGAAAACAGTTCCTGCCAAAAGTGACTGATAAACACTTTCTCTGTTAAAGACAATAGTTCTGGGAATCCCATGAAGTTTGACCACATTAGCAAAGAATACTTGGGCCACTTGTGAAGCAGAAAAGGGGCGTTTCAGGGGCATAAAATGAGCATATTTAGTAAGTCTGTCAACTACCACCAATATAACAGAATAACCCTGTGATTTAGAAAGGCCTTCTATGAAATCCATGGAGACATCTTCCCAACAGCTTTGAGGAATTGATAATGGTTGAAGTAGTCGAGGGTATTTGCAATTATCATGCTTAGCCTGTTGACAAATTTGGCATTTCTTAACAAAGGACTCAACTGCAGATTTGAGGCCAGTCCAGTAAAAAAACTGTTTCACACAATGGTAAGTAGCTTGCACTCCTGAATGTCCAACAATTGCAGAGGAATGCAGAGCTGAAATTATCTTTGTTTGCAAGCCCGAGTTTGCACCCACCCAAACTTGGTGATTCTTGTAAATAATACCATCTTTCAATGAAAACCCATGGGCAGTAGGATTCACCACTGACAATTCCAGCAACAGCTGTTGTGACTGTGCATCTGTGGCATATGACTGCATTACTTCCTGTAACCAAGCAGGGGAACAAACAGAGATAGCAGCACAATCTATCATGTGTGCAACACGAGATAAGGAGTCTGCAGCTTTATTTTCACTTCCCTTCTTATACTGGAACTTGAAGTCCAGTCCTGCCAATTTAGCCATTGTCTTCTTCTATAAATCAGTGGCTAAGGATTGATCCTGTAAATAGCAGAGGCTTTTGTGATCAGTTCTGATGGTAAATGGACATCTCTGTAAATAACATCTCCATTTGTCTACTGCCATCAGAATGGCAAGAAACTACTCCTCATATATGGACAACTTGCTATTGGCCACTCCCAAAGCTTTACTGTAAAAGGCCACAGGATGAGAATTCTGAGATAATACAGCCCCCACACCTGTGCCACAGGCATTTGTCTCAGTGACAAATTTTAAGGAAAAGTTAGGTAGAGCTAGCACTGGAGTGTGCACCATAGCTTGCTTAAGTGTATCAAAAGCTTGCTGAGCCTCCCCTGACCAAACAAACTGTTTTTGCTGCAGGATGACAGTAAGAGGTTTGGCCAGAATACCATAATGGTGAACAAATTTTCTGTAATAACCGGTGAGGCCCAAGAAACCTCTCAACTCAGTATGAGAACTAGGAACTGGCCAACTGAGCATAACAGTAGTCTTTAAAGGATCAGTAGCAACCCCTTTGTCAG
Organism: Zoysia japonica; assembly: GCA_001602275.1. Classification (NCBI taxonomy): domain Eukaryota; kingdom Viridiplantae; phylum Streptophyta; class Magnoliopsida; order Poales; family Poaceae; genus Zoysia; species Zoysia japonica. Next base: position 1,819,285 of record BCLF01000045.1, on the reverse strand, counting down.
AAACGATATGTCCCAAATAAGCAATACTATTCTGAGCAAAGGACTATTCTGAGCAAAGGAACACTTATTCAACTTAGCAAACAACTTATGTTGTTTCAAGACAGAAAACACTTTCTATAAATAAGCAAAGTGAGTTTCCAGGGAGGGGCTATAAACCAATATGTCATCCATGAATATGAGAACAAACTTTCGCATATAAGAAGCAAAGATAGAATTCATGAGACATTGAAAAGTGGCAGGTGCATTAGTGAGTCTAAAGGGCATAACTCGAAATTGGAAATAGCCATGATGAGTTTTGAAGGCAGTTTTGTGTTCATCAACTTCTGTCATCCTGATCTGATGGAAGCCAAAGGCCATGTCCAATTTAGAAAAGAACTTGGCACAAGATAGTTCATCAAAAAACTCATCAATCACTGGCGTAGGGAATTTATTTTTGACAGTAATGGCATTGAGTTTTCTGTAATCCACTGAAAGTTGCCTAGAGGGGGGGGGTGAATAGCCAACGACCTGAAAATCGACACTTAAAAACAAATTAATCAGAAAAACAGAGGGCGGACTAGTCCGATCAGTCGGACTTGTCCGTCAGCGAACAAGTCTGGTCTTTGCAGATAAGTCCGCTAATCGCAGCGAAAAATAGATCAAACACAAACCCAAAAGGAGACGCGAGACACAAATATTTTTGACCGAAGTTCAGCTCCACACAGAAGCCTACGTCTCTGTTGAGGAGTCCACAAAGGACCGGGTTGCACTCAAACCCTAAACCTCTCTAAGTGACCACAAAGATCAACTTAGTTTTTCGCTAAATCGAAATAGGGTGATACAAACCTCTCGGATCTCATCACAGTGATCTTGATGGATTCTGGGCGACACTTAACCGTCTAGGAGACGAATCTCCAAGAGTAATAAGTCCTACAAGTCCTGCAATGAAAGATTAAGTGCTCAAACGGATCAAAGAGATGAAAAATTTACAATCTCCTCTTCCTTCAATCAAAACCTTAGGGGATTCAATGAAGAACGAGTGAAGGAGGAGAGGTGGATCTCGGAGGGTCTCAGGGCGCAATTTGAAAAGATGTGAAAGCTTTTGGTAACCCTAAGACGTGGGAGAAAGGGAGATTATATAGATCAATCAAGGATGACCTTCCAAAAATGTTAGGAGCGGACAAGTCCGTACATCGAGCTCAACGGTAACATGATCATCTCTCTGGAGTCAGCAGAGGGCACGAACAAGTTCGGTCAGGCCGCAGTGTAACCGCTCTGGAGTCCGCCCTCCTAACGGACAAGTTTGCTGGCGGACAAGTCCAGAGAATAACAGGGTGCTCCAACTCTGGAGTCCGCAGGCTTTGATGGACAAGTCCGGCTCTACTGGAGGGACAACTCTCTGGAGTCCGCAGCTAAGCCGGACATTTCCGGTGCCGGTAAAGTCTGGACACTCGGATAAGTCCGGAGTGACTGCATGCTCCTTCTCTAGAGTTTGGTCATTGGATGGACAAGTTCGTCACCGGAAAGGTTCGGAAAACCGGACAAGTCCGGAGCCAGTGACCAAACATAGATAATTTGGATTGAAAATGAAAGAAAAAAGTTTGAGCACTTAACCATTTTCAAGACAGAAAATACTGAACCCCTCTTGATAGTACGGTGGTCATATGACTCAAAGAGATATAAATACTAAAACCACTAGACTTTTTTGAGGTTCAATAATCATCCATAGACTTTAGTCCTTGCACACATACTCACAAAGAGCCATCAAATACTTTCATTGTTTGTCATAATTCATCTCAAAAACCAAAAGAGATCCTAGATGCACTTTCATCCACACAGAATCTCCATCTGCCATCTTTTTTCTTAACCAACGGCACTGAGGATGCAAAGGGACTAACACTCTTAGTGATAATGCCAGTAGCTAGCATGTCAGTCACTTGCCTCTCAATTTCATCTTTCTGTTGAAGAGGGTATCTGTATAGCCTGGTGTTGATAAGAGCAGAACCTAGCAACAGAGATATAGTGTGATCATAGTCCTTGGAAGGTGGTAAGGTAGAGGGCACCTGAAAAACCTCTGCATTGTCCTGTAATAAAGCTTGTATAAAACGAGGAACTCCCAAACAATCTGTAGGTGTCTGGGGTGAAACAGCAGACACAACTGCCATGGCCCAAATGTCATTTCCTTGAGATAACTTCACCACCTGAGGAGCAGATATTTCCAGTAAACAAGTCAAGTCAACTGATCAGATGAATCTTCTTGGAGTCGAACAGTGACATTGTTGTACAAGAATTCCACCCACTTCTCATTCCAATTGCAATTCATAGGGCTGAACCGCTTCAACCAGTCCATCTCAAGAATCATATCATAAGCTCCAAAAGGAAGGATCAGGGCATCAGCTGTGAAGGTATGGCCTTGTATCCACCAAGTAAAATCCTTCACCATAGAGTGACAGTGCACCATCTGGCCATTAGCTACCTTGACAGACAAGGGTGCTATCTCATGTACCAGACAATCAATTCTTGAAGCCATGTGTGCACTGAGAAATGTGTGTGAACTACCAAAATCTACTAACTGCAACAGCACTTGATTTTGGACTAGAGCTCTCAATTTGATGGCCTTAGAACTGTCTGAACCAGACATAGCATGTAAAGAGATGTGGGCCAATTGGTCTGAATCAGTGATATCAGGTGTAGACAGTATGTCAAGCACATCATCAGATAATACTAGGCCACCATCAGTGCCACAATCCAGAGCCACATGATTCAAGTGTGGGTGTTCAGGCAGAGTGCATTTGTAGCCAAGTACAAACTTCTCACCACACTTGTAACACAACCCATTCAAGCGTCTGTATTCCTTCAATTGCTTGGCCTTCTATAACTCACCAGCAGGCAGAGAGGTTTTAGGTGCAGGGGAACTGAAGGAAGAAATGGGCCGAGAATAAGCAGGTTTAGAAGTCCCTGCAGAATGGCGAGATAACAAGGTTTTCTGCACTGAAGCCAACACTACTGCACGAGCCACCGAATCAGGGAGTTGTATTTCAACTGCAGCACGAAGTTCAGGTTTAAGGCTCAACATAAACTGGGTAACCAAGAATGTGTCACTCAGAGAACGATCATATAACCGAATGTGATAAACAAGCTGTTCAAACTGCCTACAATATTCATCAGCAGAACCCACTTGTTTCAGAGTAAGTAACTCAAGCATCTTGTCCCGATGTGTAGTTACTTCAAATTCAGCACAAACTACCGAACTGAATTGCCCCCAAGTAAGAACACCAAAGGTATCCTTATATGACTGGAACCAGTGAGATGCATTCTCGGACAAATACAATGTGGCCGCTGTGACCTTAAAACACTCAGGAATCTGATAGAGCGCAAAATATGCCTCACACTTCTCGAGCCAAATGCGCACATCAAAGCCATCGAAACGTGAAAAATCCATCTTCGAAGTCCATGAATGACGCTCCAAAGAATCCATGTGCGCATTACCCAGAGGAGAATCCGAAGGATCGATTGCATCAGATGATGGTGGGGTGGCAGGTAGAGATACCTGAACCCCGGGTGGTTGCGTCGACAACGTAGCGGATGGATGAGCCCCCATCAATCCATCGCCAGTACTTGCTGCAGGAAGGATCGCAGAATCCGTTGGCGTTTGCTTTAGAGAATTTGCCAATCGAGTCTGTTTCTGATGCAACTGGGCGATCGACTTCATGGACAAATCAACCTTCGCTTGGATGAAGTCAAACGACTTGGCAAACTTGTCCTGCTTCGTCGCCATAGACTCTAACTTGTTCTGCAAGTCATTGATTCCCGCCATCTTCTCCGTGAGTTCCTTGAGCGATGTATCGGCCGCTTCCTTGAGCGACTGCTCAAAGACGGTCTGCAGTCGCTGCTCCATCTCCGACGGTGCCGTCATGATGTGGCGAGTGTGCGCGGCTTCCGATTTGGCGCCGTCGTGGAAGCCTCTGCCAACCGGGAACCTGTTAGGAATTACAGCAATACACCCGAAGGCGATTGCTAACCAAATCAGGAATCACCGAAACCAAATTGAGCGCGAGGAAGCGAGCACCAGGTTGAATCTGATACCAATTGTCGTGTCCCGATCGCCAAGAACGACTCACGACGCGCGGTCGGAGGTAGAAGAAGTAGAGAGAGAGTAGAGAGAGAATTTGGGGAGGAATCTGGAATTTCATTCAAATCTTCGATTGTCGTTACAGGCGCGCGAACGCTTTTATAGATGCCCTCCTGGGCCAACCTCGCACAACTCAACCGGCCCACGGCCCACGACTCGAATTCAAACAACTCGAGTTACTCTATAACTCCACTGGCGCCAACGCACGCATCGGTGACAACAGCTTGATCTTTCGTGGCGCCAGCGCGATCAGTGGTGGCGACATGGTGCTCGTCGAGGGATCCTTGTTTTGTACTCCCGTTCTCGTGCTCGGTGCTTCGTGGTGGTTCATCCAATAGACATTGTTTCCCGTACTAGAGTTGTGGCCGACTTGACTCCATGTTTGGTTGTGCAATGACTGACATACCCACCAATTTTGGTATTGACATTTGAAGATATCTTTAGAATTAGATCTGATGGTGGTAGTGATATAGTTCCATTCTTTGATTCCATACTGGTGAGATGGCCGTTTCTCGTATCTGTATCAATTGAGTCGTACTCTGAAATACCAGATTATGTGATTTTGTGATGCGTTAGTTCATATTCCCGGTCTTGGTAGGCACTCGAAAGGTTCAACATCTTATTATCTTTATATTACTATTCTTGAAAAGATTCCAAAAGAATGATCTAGACTCACATGAAACTTCGTTTGCTTTCCTTAGTCGAAGGTTGCCGTTAGGAAAACACATTCTTAGTTACGGTTTCAATAGTTAGTTCTTCCATAAGGCAGCAATTGATAACTCTCATGATCAAAGAACTGGTACCCCTGATGGATTCTCACTCATTGGATTCGGATGAGAGGAGGGTGACAGGCTTCCTGAATTACATGCTTTTCAAAATGACCAGAACAATGAAGATGAAGATCAACCTAAGCCAAAAGCCAAAAGCCAAAAGAAAAGCTGAGGTCAGTGATGTGTGTCCTTGCCTCTAATTCATTTGATATTCTTCTCTTTAGTTTCTTACTTTTTTAAATGCCAATTTTATTTCTTTTTTGTCATTTCCTAGTGACGATGAGACCTTTGTGCAAAGCATAAATTCGTGATTCTCACGATCACTGCCCATTAGAAGCACCACATGTATTGACCTGTTGTAGCGAAAAACCAATCATGGATAGTTGATCAAAATGATTTTCTCATGTACTAGTGTAGTTGGCCATTGAAGTGTTGAATGAATTGAAATCTTTGTGTCAGAGATACTCACTTATAAACTGCAACTTTTTATGAGGGTTGAATCTATTAACGCATGGCGTACATATGTTATGTTGCTATGCCCTTTGCCCTGCTCCTTTAACAGTAAGTATGCTGCAATAAGCAGGGAAGGGACATAAGAAGGGTAAAGTTGCATCGACGGCTCATAAAAGGGTGCAAGGAAAACCCAAACTACAAAGAAAACTAAGAATGCGAAGAAATGATGAACTGTAAACATGGCCTGTCTGTATCGATTCTACGGCCTTGTTTAGCACAGTTTATTTCTAACTTATTTATAAAAATAAGCAGAAACTGTGCCAAACAGTAAACTTATTTTACAGGTTAACAGTTTCTCAGAATAAACTAAAACAACACTTTATTTTTCAGCTGTTTTTTATCAGCTATAAAAATAAGCTGTTTTTTAACAAGTTATAGCTGTGCCAAATAGAATCGAGTGCATTTCAAGTGCAAATGCATCCCAAAAGTTGGAAATGTGAATACTTTCAATACAAGCCATTGTACCGTGCAAACATCTCATCCTTTATTTAGTTTAGTTAGGATGCCACTACCTGGATACCATGTATAACATTTTTCGCTTGATTTATGAATGTAATAACATAATTATCCAGACTGTGTCTCCAATATCGATTTCATATTTGGTTCCCAAGTGGAATAATTGCATTTGGAAACCAACGGCACCATTCAAAAGAATGCTCCTTCTGGTGTTCTTCACTCGTTTCCAAGAAAAAAAACAAACAAACGCCATTTTATCAAAACGTTCCTCTTCGGCTCCCTTTTTTTCGTGCCCGTGGTCATGGACTGTTGACCAATGATTATTGCGTCGTCAGGTTAGCTGAACCGTGCGTCGCTCGAACTTCTTCCTTCGTTATCTCGTCCGTCCGTCCGTCCGTCCTCAGCCTCAACAGCGCGTGCCCCGGAGTTAAAAAAAAAAAAAAACAGCGAGTGTCCCGAGAAAACGAGACGACGCGTCGTTTTACGTCCGTGCCTCTCTCCGTCTGCTCCGCTAGCTTTTCCGTCATTCCGCGTCGTCTTTAACTGGAAGCAACACACCCGCTCCCCGCCGTTCTGCTCCCGCTACCGCCGCCCACCGCAGGGGCGCAGTCTCCTCCTCTGGCGCCGCCGCAGCTGATATGCCCTAGCACCGGTCTCCGTGCCCGTGCTCTCCTGCCTACTTCCCCACCCCGGCTCGTTCGCCGCGGTGGCCTGCGGCGTGCGCGTGCACTTCCCGCATCTGGGCGGGGCGCCGGCCTCCTGAAGCTCCGTCGCCGGTGCCATTGTACGGTATCACCTTCACCTTCCTACTCTTGACTTGCTCTTTCCTTCCCGGCCATTCTGGCGATCGAGTTGCATTTGTCTGGCTTGCCTGCACCGCGCTTGACGTTGAGTCGGTTCGTTGCGGAGGGGAATAGGGGATCGGCCAGGTGGCTGGGTTTGGTTTTCTTCTGTATTTTGGAGTCCAGATCTAGTGTCTCGTTTGAATGGGGAAGTGTTGCTTCACCTTGGGGGCGCAACATTTGGACTGCTAACAACTTTCAAAGAACCAACTGAAATTTTACAGACTCGGTATTTCGGAGTGTCCACATGGAATTCATGTGTGCGAACATGTTGTGCCCGCTATTTTGGCTTTGCAATAGTTGATTATGTACGGTTAGGAAGAATTTGTGAGCTATAACACCTGATTCTGTAGTCAAAAGTATATTGCGGATCAAATGAATAAATCTTCGACACAATTAAGGAGTAAGTGCTTGATTAGTGTCTCTCTGTATAATATTTTAGTCTTTGACATTCTATAGTCGTCAACCTATGCACATCTTCTTGTTAACTATGCAATGCTATCATCTTCTTAATTGCACCTGTCTTCTGTTTAACATGTTCTTTATGTTATTAGGTCACATTCTCCTGTGATTATCTCCACTGTTAGTAATGGATTCTTCAGAAAATAAAGTGGTGTGCTCCAACTATGTAACATCATCACAACAGAGGAAACAATCCGCTGCTGAGGTGGTTAATGTATCGAAAAGACCAAGTCGGCGCAATGCTCTTCGCAAATGTAAACCTGATTCTTGTTTCAAGAAATCACCAAGGAAAGTTAGGAATGCTACCCTGGCGAAATGCATAAGAAAGAAGTATCATTGTAGTCCCCAGAAGCGACAGAGGGGTTCAGATTCCGTTGTGGGGAAAACTGTAACAGGAGTAACTGCAAGGAGGAAGAGGAAACGAAAGAGGCAAAATACTGATGAGGCAACTCGGTTGGAAAGAAGAGCAAGATATTTTCTAATCAAGATAAAATTGGAGCAGAATTTACTAGAGGCATACTCTGGTGATGGCTGGAATGGGCAAAGGTATGTGTAGCACTATCTCACTCTTCTGAATTTCCATTGACAGTAAATTTTGAATCTAAGCGTCCAACTAAAGTACATTTGTCTTTCAAAGGAGCCCGATTAGTATTGTTGAGTCGCTATTAATTAGGTATGAGAGGAACAAATAATACGTGCAATAGCATACTTTTAAGCCAATGACTTTACATCTTCCTTATAACTTATCTATATATAAGATGTATCTCATCTCATGAAAAAAAATAGTTGCATATAAAACCTTCTGGCAAAGATATTTTCACTTTAATTTCATCGCATGCATATATATTTAGAGAAAGATTTTGAGTTTATTGGTTTTTACTGGCTAATGTAGATTTTAATTTTAGGAACAATGTTGTCCTTGTTAGTTTGTAGGGAGTAGCCATTTGAACTGATTGGATTGAAGTTTATTTCGTGACAAGACAAGTGATTTGTCGACATTCGGTTTAGATTTGCCTGCCTATCGTGTATTAGACTATTAGTGTTGATAGAATCGTGTCAGTATGCTGTATTGTTGTTCTTAAGTCAGTTCCACTACGTTGTTGCAATAATGTCCTTATTTTCTTTGCTTGGTTGCATTTATGTTTTTCTCCAGTGTAAACTAAGGTATATTAGCAAATTAAGAGGTATATTAGCAAATCTTACATTGATTGAGTTTGATTTCCATACAGCCGTGAGAAAATAAAGCCAGAGAAGGAGCTGCTGCGTGCTAAGAAACAGATCATAAAATACAAAATTGCTATTCGTGATGTTATTCGTCAACTTGATTTGAGAAATTCTAATGGGAACATCAGTGACTTGGTGATACCTCCAGATGGTTCCGTCACTTCTGAGCATGTATGCATATCATCATGTAATTGTTAGATGCTCTACTTTTGCAGGATCTCTGAATTGATTTTTTTTTTTATCATTTTCTTTGGTAGATCACATGTGCCACATGCAAGTCTCATGAATCATTTCCCAGCAATAAAATTATTTTCTGTGGAGGGTCCTGCAAAGGGGCATATCACCAGAGTTGTTTGGATCCTCCTATGGACAAAAGTGGTAATTATTCTCTCTTTATTTTTCAATGGTATTCGTGACTCATGTCAGTCTTAGCATTAGTTTGTACCATTGACAGCTTTGAATAAACTCGATTGCCTGTGGAGACTAGACTTTTGTCATGCCATTAGCAATAGCTGTTACTTTTATCATGTGATAACCGTGTTAGTATGTAGATGCACCTTGTTCACCTTCCTAATGGTGAATTAAATGGGTGATGTGGATCAATGCTTTTCATGCAGTAAAACTATATGTATCCTGACTTAGTAGCCATTTTTGTTCCCTGCTGTAGTTTTATCTCCACTGCACGTACAATTGTTAGTTCTTGTTGGTCCTTGTATATGTTGCTACACCGGTTATTTTACCATTCATAACATATATTTATCATTGTCTTATGCTTTGTCTCAGTTCTTCCAACCAGTATCCAAGGATGGCTTTGCAAGTTCTGTTTATGCAAGATGAAGGTTTTAGACGCTATTAATGCACATCTAGGAACGAGTTTCACTGTGAATTGTCCCTCCGAAGTAAGTGAATATCATTTCTGGCACCCAGTTTTTTATCATTTGGTAACTGTTTTTGTCCTATTTCAGTAAATGTTTACTCTACTTTTTTATAGGATATTTTCAAGGAAGCAACAGAAGCCGAACCAATAGATTCTGAGGATGGACTTGGTGAAGATTGGCTTTCTGAGTACTCAGGTGATGAGGACTATGATCCTGAAGAAAATGAGTTCAGCAGCAGCAGCAGAAGCGGAAGCGTTGACAGTCGGGAAGAAATAATGTCAGATGGTTCCAGTGGTTCAGGAAGCCCACTTTACTCTCCAAATGATGATATTCCAGACTTCATATCAGCTGAATTCAATGATGTAGAAGGATTATGTAATGCCAATTTAGACTTGGGCATTGATTGCGGTGAAGATGATTTTGCACAGATCCTTACTTACCAAAGGCCAAGAAAAGATGTTGATTATAGAAGACTCAATGATGTATGTTTCACCAACTTAAATGTTATCTTGTTTCACCAACTTAAATGTTATCTTATCGTTAACACAATTCAGGAACTTACAACAGTAGGTCTTAATTGCATCATCATTGTTTTTCAGCATCAGTTCAGACAACAGGTTGTGATTTTGACTACCTTTTATGCTTCACAGGAAATGTTTGGGAAATTTACTGAGAATGAAGAGCAGAGTGAGGATGAAGATTGGCGCAATGACAGAAGAAAGAAAAGAAGGGTGAACTCAGCTGGTGCTGTAGCTGATTCTGTTGAGGATTTATCGAATGCCAAGCCAGATGAGAAAGAACAAAAGCAGAGAAGAAAACTTTTCCGGATTCCTCCTGCAGCAGTTGAAGTAATTCGAGATAACGATGCCCTAAATATTTAATCAACATCTAGACTCATACTCTGATACACATTTTTTTTTTATTGCTGCAATACCATGCCAGTTGATGGCTGCAGTGGATTTCACATTTATACGTTGTGCCTGAAAATGTGAATTTGTTGTTGTGCCATGTTTACCTTGCCTACTATAATATCGTTGTTTGTTCACCTTGCTATATTAGGTGCTTCGCAAGGTTTTCGCTGAAAATGAGCTCCCACCCCGGAATGTCAAAGAAGATCTCTCAAGAGAATTGGACATTTCTTTTGAAAAGGTTTTTAAAATTTTTACTGATTTCTTTTCATTAGAAATCTTTACGTCGGTAATAATTTTCATGATCTGTTAACAGATTGACAAATGGTTCAAAAATACAAGATGTGCTGCTCTCAAATACCGTAAGGCATGGATTTCTATCTCATTCATTCAGTATGGGTGTTCTCATTGATTCATTAGCACTTGCTTGCATTATGAGTGCTCTTATTTGTTCCCTTTGAACTCGGTTTACTTCTTTTTTCACTGTAGTAGCTCTAAGCAAAGTGCAAATAATAATGAGTGATAGTCAACTAGCTATTACAATATTTATTAAAAACTGTATTTTTATATAATTGATGCACTGGCTGAACTGTATTTTGAGTATTTAGTTCTTACTTTAAGGAAATAATTTTTTAAGTATTAGTTATCTTTGCTATGTCAACATTTATAACTTATTGAAGGATGCACAGTGCTAGGTTCAACATTTACTTTTGGTATATCTTGTGGTTAGTTCAACGTTGTTAATATTAATACTACTTGCAGACTGAAGGAAACGTTCATGATACAGCGCCCAGCAAAGGATCACGATCAGTCGAAGGAAGAGCTGGAATCTCAGGCAAGGTTGATTCAACTGATAATACTTTGTTTCTTTGTCTGATGTCACTAGTTTCACACATTTGCAAATATATGCTAAGTTTACAGGCTTATTCTGGTGGTTAGAATGCACAATACTTAAAATAATGATAGCCAACATTTTCATCTCATAGTTAATTGAATGATATAGTTCTGTATGCATACAAATTGAATTAACCTACACGGATGAGTTCACTTTTAACATCAGAGATCATGATCCTGAAATGCATGAACTAATTATATTTTGAAATATTATATTCCTCTGTTATCCCAATTGGTCTTTCCAGTTCAGTTTGAGTTGTGGCTGTATATAGTCAACACAACAGTTCTTTTTTACTGCTGTCCTGCAGGCTCAAGGAAACATTCATAGTACTGATCCCAGCAAAAGCTCAAGACCAATTGATGAAGCTGTTGCTGTTTCATCTGAGGACAAGATAGAAGACAATTCATATTTTGTTCCCTTGTCTGAAATCATTAATGCGCCTGCACGGTTGCAAAGAAATCATGAAAAGAGGAAGGCAGATTCAACTATCATTCCTCCAAGGAGGCTACATGATAAAGGATCTTGCTCATCTCCAACTGGCCAGGTCAAGGTAGAAACAACACAAGGCTGACTGTGTTTATCTTGGCTAGTTTCTAGATCTGATCTCAATTAACAAGTGCCATATTTTTATTTTTATTTTGGCTTCTGTTAGATCCACTGAATTGATTTTGTAGTCTTAACTTGTTTGCAGGAGAGTACGTCACCTAGAAACAATTCTTGTTTGGTGGCAGATTTAAGTCGTCCAATAATCACTGACATCAATAATGAAGAGCTAGCAGCTTCTCAGATTGACACTGGGTCCCTAATATGTTTGCCAGGGACCGCATCATCCAAAAGTCAGCCATGTTTGCAGTCAGATTTAAGCCATCCAACAAAAAATGAAATCAGCAATGAAGGGCAAGCTGCTGCTTCTATGGAGGTTGGGTTATCTGATTATCAGCCTTTCTTGGACGTTATCGATGAGATGTGTGTTCTGGAGAATCGGCTGCAGATGTTGAGGGAGAGCATGCTCTCATCAGGCTCAGTTGTCAATGCTGATGGCGAGGATGACCGGCAGAACCAAACTGTGGTGCTTGTGCCTGCTGCGGAGCTCAAGGAGAAGGCATGATATGGCATTACACGTCGTTTGGGAATTACATATATAGGTTGTTATACAGCAAATAATTGTTTGTATAGAGGGAAAAAAAGTAATAGTACTAGCTGACCTACGTAATGTTTGGTAGTATTCCTGGGTTCTTATAATAGTCAACAGTAAGGCACCGGACAGGGACAAAAGAAATTTGTGTATTGCAGTCTTAGACTAGTTGCATGCCAGTTTGTACTGGTCTAGTGGTCTGTGTCTGAACTATACCTTCGGAGCATTGGTGGTTAGCGAAGTTGTAACCTCCTAATCTAAATCTGGACTGCTACTAAGTTGAAACTTAAATCAGTGGAACCAAAATGATTGAATCATATCGCTGTCAGAACTCATCTCTTACTCTACATTATTCTCCTTTCCTTTTTTTTTATTTCTGTTACTGTTTTTTTTTTTTTGCTACTGAGTTAAAGTAGTATTACGAAGAATATCATTACTGTTTTTATTTTGTTAGCAACACACTGCTTTGTGTTGTGAGTCAAACTTGTCAGGAACACATTTTAACTCTACAGAGCATTCCGATTGAACACAAAAAAACGAGTATAAACAGTGTAACAGATGCTTAAATCAGGGATCGTTCACATCAAACAGTGTGATGTTGCCATATAATACCATCACACTCCGAGGAGTCAAATTAGCCCAGCTGGGGCACAGAGAAAGGTAACTGGATAAGCCTGTTCATGCGAGCCGTCGAGAGAGGGGGGGGGGGGAGGGGGCCTGGTGGCCGCACCTGCACGGTCCCTCCTGTGACCATCAGAAGTACTGCTCGCAAACACATTGGTAAGGTGGAGGAGGCCACACGCGTGCATTATCCGGAGCAAAGTAGCAAACGGAGGATGGTTTAGGGGTCCAAGTGTCTACTCCTCTCACCGTGCAGACCCCTGCGTTCGCAATTCTCCTGAAGTAACTGACAAAAATTGCTACTACTAGTACAGTGGTAGCCTGTGGAGGGAGAAGACGGCCAGGGCGGGTCGTGTGTTTGCTCTGATGGGGACTGCAGATATGTTTGCTTGGAACCTTGTGACGGGCACAATCAAAACGTATCACACTGCTCTTGGATTTGACGTAAATAGATTTCAGAGGATTTGTTTGAAAGGTATCTGTTTGTTTAAATCGATTTGCTATATCTGAAGGAGTATCTGCCCTTTTGTGGGTTGCAGATAAGCCCTGTCATGTGAACAGGAACTGGGTAGAATCCGGGTAACTTGGAGACGTGCAACTCTGCTGCTCTTGGAGTGACCATACAGATAAAGTAATAAATGTTAAATGTACTCCTGCACTGCCGCAATTCAGAAATTCAGACTGACTCCAGGTTAGTCGATCCAGGGACATGCAGGAACCTCTCTGCCGTATGGCTGCGGCGCTGCACACCAGAAGGTGGCTCTAGAAGAAGGAACAGCAGAGAACAAGGCATCTGCTACTGCTAGTAGCAAGATTGTTTGTAGTAGTTCTCGTTTGAACGTCTCAAGGCACCAAATCCAAATTGATCATTTTCCCTTTTAGGTTACAAATTAGATAACTGTTATGATTTCTATACCGTACGTATTCCGTTCTATTATTCCTGCAGGCAGCCATTCCACCGTTTCTTGACGGGATGTGCGCATGATGCTGGGACCCGGGGGTTCAGTGTGTCCGCCGCCTGGCCCGGCTGCTAACTACTCCTGCGCGGTAATTCCGTGATCAAAATTCACAACAGTTCACAGTAGCATGGAGAGCCATGGACCATGCAATCCAAGCTGGGTACGTTGGCGTCCCCTGGACCGCACGGCCGGCGGCGGCGCCCTTTAAAATTTTCGGCTCTCAGCTCGCGTCCGCACGCATGTCGTCGTATTGTACTCGATCCTTATTAGGAGACGAAGCAACTCGACTGAGATGCCATGCCATACCATCTCTCTCTCTCTCTCTCTGGGTCTTTTCCTGTGCGACGATTATGCAGGCACTGTTGTCCCGGCCGGCCGGCATATGCAGAGAGAGAGAGAGAGAGAGAGATTCAACTTGACCTGATGCAGAAATATTCACAGTTAACCACTGACAGAAAAAAATCGATTCTTCAAACTACCTCAGACAGAGTACAATTTGTTCTTTATCCATTTTTAGAAAGAGAAGATCTTACTCACCACCTCGAGCAAGGTTGATTTGCCTCTATCTAGATCCAAAAATTGAAACTTTTCCACTCCATGATGTTGCCCTCTTCTTTGGGTCCTTTGATATAGAGCTCTAGCTCGTGATTGTTTAGATTCACTCTTAATTCTTCTGTGAAGTGATTCTGTGGCTGAAAGTAATCACTTCACAGAATCAAGAAAAGCTACTTTTTTCAACTCTCAGTCAGCTTTTAGTTTATTTCAGAAAATCACTTCCTAGACAAAAATCTTTTCTTCTTAAAAATAATATTTAACAAAGTTTATCTTATGAGAATCAAAAATCGAGAGCTCTGTAAAGGGGCTTTGTTTCTTCTTGTCTTCTGCTCTGCTCGCTCTATCGACATATCCGTTCATCGGCATTGGGCCGGGCAAGGCCTTGTGGTGCCATGCTACACCATCCGCCATACTGAATTGCTCCAGATCTTAATTCGTTTTGGCACTATAGTGACAACGATTAAACCGCCATGTATTTGGCCGGTCATGATATTTTCCGTATCACATCTGTGCTTGCTAGCTCTGTATAGCCTGTTGCTAGAAATTTCTACAGTACTTGAAAGTACATTTCATATGGATAAGTACGAATCACATGGGTGCATAGGCCTGTGTAGAGATCATGCTTATATACATTTTTTTTCTTAGATAAACAAATTAAAATCGACAGATACAAAGCACTAGTAGCATTTTTCGTGTCCATCCAAGATGTCTGCGTGAAGGTCGACAGCAAGAGAGAGCCGTAAAACAAGCATAGTACGACCACTATAAGCACACAAATCTCTTCCTGGATGGATGGCCACAAATGCAACAAACGTTTGTGAAGAGCTTGTACTTTCTACAGGCTAGGAATAGACCAGGTGGATGAGCCTATCTGAAATTCCTTGTACTGATAACTCCAAAACATTAACGATGCGCTTCTGTTGGGATTTTGGTGGCAACAGCTAACAGAGAGATATTTATGTTTTGCTGGAAACATCTCAAAAAGTTTACTGTATGCTACTACTAATAGATTATTTGAAACGGTAAATAATGCTTCAGGTTTCTGTTCTCTATTTTAGTAACTGTTCTTTTCTTTATGGACATATCATTTTTAATAGTTGTAAGGAAAAACATTGAACCATACATAATATTTCGACAATTTTTAGTGCTCATATATTTCTCTCTTTTAAGAATAAACATCCAACCATAAAAGCGACACTTTTGTGGTGAAAATAAAATATCTTGCAAAAGATCCTATGGCACGGGCCCGACAAGAAGCAAAGGAAAAAAAAAACCTCATCCTAAACTAAGAGCCACGATTAATTTGGTTGGCTGAAAACGGCTCAAATGGCCCATCCCCTCTATCATTAGTGGTTGAACCCAGGGAACACAACGTACTATGAGGCATGACAACCACACATCCTAGTCGCCAATATTGGGTCTAGTCCAAAAGGGAAGAAGTGTGATGCTACGTGCACAAAAAAATTTGTTGACACGCTACCGACTTTCATTGACAGAAAAAATAACGACACGACCAGATGAAACAAGTGTTGGCTCATGAACTTCTCATCCCATATTTTGATTTTAGAAAACACATCTGAATCAAGAGGGACCCAAACTTTTAAAAACAATCCCAAAACACATGCATGTAAAATAAATTTTTGGCACGAGTCAGCCTTAGCTTGTGTGCGCGTAGCACTATACCTCTCAGTGCTGGACCAATCATCGTCAGCCATGCATGCATACAACCTTCCAAGATCCTGCGGGCCCCGCGCTTAGCTTCACGTGAAATCCAGGTAAAAGAGCTCTCCACGTAAGCCGGATAATCCAGGGAGGCCAATGGGAGAGCGCCATGTCAGCGGATAAGAGAAAAGCATGGGGCCTTTTCCGTTGGGCAATCAAGCGCCCTAGCTCGGCCGCTTACTAAAATTCCCCTTTGGTTTGCTTTGGCGGTTAATAACTGATAATGAAATGATTATGATTAATGTTTAGCGAAACAGAAGCAAATAAAGAATTGATTAGTTCTCTATTCATAGAACTTTTTTTAAGAGCCAAAAATTAATAAAATTGATTTGATGTGTTGCATTGAATTTAGTGTCATGTTTAGTTCCATTTGGCTTTCTTGCGTTATATAGCCAACAAATGTATTGTTCCTGATTTTCTTTCAGAATTTTGAAAGGTGCCTCCCTGACAATGGGAATATTATGGAATCAAGGGACTGAATACCTTGGTGGATGGAATATTAAATATTTTTGTGGGATATGTGCAATAGAATTTTGAATCTTACTGTTCTGAACCTACAGATACAAGGTGCAGCATCCCGGATTGTGTTTTGTCTTGTAACCAAAATAAAAAGGTAGATAAACAACATATATGGATGCAGCTTAGCAGCACACAGCGATACCATCAACCAGAGCCATGTACATAGTTCATAGAAAATGCCAACAAATTAGCTTTAGCAAATTCTGTATACTTTATTCTACCATTTCATTAGAGTACTAATAAAGGTCACAACTAATGTATAACCCCTCCATGCTTATAATTCAAATCGTTTTGAATAATGATACGATCTCCAAAGCTTGACTTCTATTGTTTTGTTTCACCGATTTATCTGCCACTTGTATTTTTTACAGTAGCAAATCCCTAATTTCTACAACACATGTACAACCTAGAGAGGTGAAAAAGACCGCACAATATGTTGCCTGGTCCTACAAGTGACATGGGCTCACAGGCTGCAGGAGAGAAAGGGAAAGGGTCCTCTTGAGCCGCTATACACACCCCTCTCCCCCTCTAAAACCCCACCCTATAAGTCCTTCACTTGAACCCTTTCTTCCTCCCCCC
>BCLF01000045.1:1773771-1797245 GCA_001602275.1 Zoysia japonica | reverse complement strand
GGGGGGGAGGAGGGAAGGTGAGCCTTTATTATTATTTTTTTTGGCAGCAATGGACGATCATCCCAAGCTTATCGATGTAACAGCTTCAGGGTGGTAGTGGAGCATCTCCTGCCACATCATCTCCCGGATCATGTCTGTACTGATATTTTCATCTATGTCAAGATCGATGGGCACCTGGGCAGGAGGATTTGCACATGGATCATACAGAGGAGACATGTAAGGGTGTTCAAGCGCCTCGGTCACGCTAATCCTTTTGGTCGGGTCGAAGATGAGCATCTTCTGCAACAGATCAATGGCGAGTGGGTGTGCGTGTGGGTACATACTTGCGAGGGCCACACCGGGAGTGTAGGGAAGGGACTTGATATATCTCCGAGCTTTCTGGTTGTCGATGAACTCTAGGTCAGATTCACTCATGGTGCCAAGAACATTCACTATGAGTTTGAGCTGGTTCAGGCACTCGGTTCCCGGGAAAATTGGCTTGCGACCAAGGAGCTCAGCAAAGATGCACCCAACAGACCAAACATCTATGGATGTGCCATAGTTGTCGCAGCAGAGGAGCAGCTCAGGAGCTCTGTACCAGCGGGTGACGACGTATTCGGTCATAAACTGGCCTTTGCTACTGTTTGTGCGTGCAAGACCAAAATCACATATCTTCAGATCACAGTTTGCATTCACCAGCAGGTTACCAGGTTTTAGGTCTCTATGGAGTATTTCAGCTGAATGCAGATACTTTAATCCTCGGAGCAACTGCAAATAAGAGACAAATAGGGTTCTAGATTATTAGCAACCTCAAATTAGTAATCATGCTAATAGAACTCAATGCTACCGCTATATTCCACATTATATAACCTATAGGTAAACAAGTATAGACCAGTACAGGATACAATTACTGCTCTTTTGGTCAGAAACTTCAAATTCAGAATCATATTCCAAACATTACCTGAAAAAGAAAATATTGGCAGTGGTCGTTTGAAAGCCCCTGAGGTGATTTGATTATTTGATGCAGATCAGTATCCATGAGCTCATAGACCAAGTAAACATCCTTAAAGCTTCTCCTATGTGTTGGCATCATAATGTCTTTCAGAGCAATGACATTCTCATGGCGGAGATGGCGAAGGAGTTTCAGCTCCCGCAAGGTTCTTAGTGCATCGACGCGGTTGTCAAAAACATTGTGGATCTTTTTTATAGCTACTTTCTCATTGGTCTCACGATTGATGGATGAACAAACTATTCCATAAGCTCCTCGTCCAATTGGCTTGATTGGTACATATTTGGTGTCTATCTCAAATAAGGTTTGCCACATAGAGTAGTAGTGCTTTCCTTGATTCCCCGTTCCATTCGGAGGATCCACCATCATCGCCATTTTGTACTGAAGCAATGAAAGAATATAACTTAGTACAGTTATTGACAAACGAGTTGAAATACCAAATTACAAATGCAGAAGACTAAATAACAGTGTACTCAAGGTACAAGGACCAGTTTGACTGCAGGTATCATGAGTGTCCAGAACTTTGTCTCCAGCTATATAATGTGTGGTAATAAACTGACATGGAATCATTCCTCCGTGAATAGAAGAATAGCATATCCACCTTAGTTACTGTCACAACTCACAACATCTTATTATCTTGAGGAAGAACCTAAACAAACAGCAGGATCTAACATGACGCTAAAAGGATCACGACATCCAATTTTGCCGCAGAGACAATGAAGTACACACGGTACATGAGAGTCTACATGCAGTCATTAACTCATATTCTAATCTCATATTCTAACCCAAAAATCTGCGCGGCAATTGTCGCGCTTTTCGTGTATCTTTTTATCGTGCATTTTTAGTTGAAGCATTATATTTTAAATTTATTATTTAACAAATAGAAATATAGTTGTCTTGACATGGATGACAAAGTTCCATAAATATATACTTCGATCTGAAAGTTGTCAACATAGTCTTCAAAGCATAAGCGTGACCTTTGTTATCTATAAAATATTAAATAAAAAGTAGCATCGGTACATTTTTAAAAAAGTATTTTTAAAACAAATTATTCTTAATTTTGTAACTTAATAAATTTAAAATTATTTCTAATTTATATTGACAATGTTTGATTAAAATATTGCGTTCAAAACTACTGATTTTTTTAAACCGGAGCTGTAAGTAAGAAAAAAATTGAATCTTAGTTCTCATAGTAATAGCATTTTTAGGAGATAAAACAATTTAAGTTATCTAAATATACATTTTCATTACATATAACATATATTTGCAAGACATAGAAGTAGAATAAATTTATAAAAACTTTTCTTATATTTTTTGTAATAGTTCTATTGAATCTATAGCAAAAATAAATTTGATTTAACAAAACAGTTACAGTTAATTTCTTATATATATGTCATTGTCCTAAGTGTACTACTACATACTCCCTCCATTCCTAAATTATTGTTTACTATTGATTTTTAATATCATCTTTTGACTATTTAACTTATCTAAAAATTTAATTTAAATATGTAAAATTTTAAGTTGTTATTCAAATAACTTTAATCACAATGCAAAATATAATATATGAAATTTATAAAAAATTAAATATGATCATAGTCAAAATTTATGTTTAACCTAAAAAAGTTAGGACGATGACACGGTTGTTCATGACTGCTTCCGTCGAGTAAAATCACACTACTACGTTCACCGAAGAAAGGATTTTTTTTCTCTTTTTTAATATCCACCGTTAAATTTTAATCCGACGGTTAATATTTTTTAAGGTGACGTGGCGCAATGAGAATTGAGAGAATGCTTGCGCTTTAATATATAAAGATATCACAAATCATGTACATCAGAAAAGGGAGGTGGCAGGCAGCAGAGCTGTATCCTTGTAAGGAGATGCATGAAGGTGAGATGATAATAAAGTTTTGACTGAAAATTAGTGACGCACTTGTTGAACTAAGGTATTTTTTTGACTCCGCTCAAGCCATCTCTGCTACTTTGCCTGCACGAGGTTTGCTTCTTTCGCACATTGTAGCTCACACCATTCTGGTGTCGTTGATAGTCAGTCGTGATCTAATGAAATCCTGATGTTTCCTCCCGCTTTTAGAATAGTAAGTTAATTTCATGCAGAAACCTATCTCTAGTTCGTGGAGGCAAGGAGGTCGCGCTAATTCCAAAAGAAAGAAAACCTATCTCTAGGCGCCATAAAAAACGTGTCAAGGCACGTTCTAAAAGAAAAGGAATCTCTAGGCAGCGCGAAGCCAAATTAATCCGCGGTCACACTACTCATCATCTGTTGTAGGAGCGGCAAGATCACGGAGAAGGGAGAACCAATCATCACATTCCCCGCTCGCTGCCACAGATTTGACGCCATTCCAGCGACCAATTGACCACCAGAGAACCAGATGGTTGGTACCAAATTACACTCAACTATACGCGTACAGGTGCCCGGCACAACCGGAGTTCTTGTGACATATATCAAGAACTCCATAGCATGGCCTGGATCTTCCAAAACGAGATCGATCGAGTCAGGACAACACCCTGTCCATCTTGGAACACGCACGAAACTAGCCAAGAAAGAAAAGGGAAACAACAGGAGGACGGAGAAGGGAAGATTCACTCACAGTGGAGAGGCAGATCGCTTGCCCGAGAGGGGAAGCTAGGATCAGAGCGGCAGCGCCATGCGCGGCCGAATCGAAGGATTCGTTCGGTTTTGCTACGGCCACCGCCAGCCGCGCGAGCGGAAGGGAGGAGGGAGAAGAAACAGAGCCCCGTGAGGATGGGGGAGAGGGCGAAGACGAGGGCGACGAATATTCTAACAGGCAGGGGTGGCACTGCCTCGCGGGTGCTGGGAGCCGTCGGTTCCGCAGGAAGGCGGCGTGCGGCCGTCGGATGGGGAGCGCGGGGCCTCGCCGCGGATTGATGCCGGGGACGGCGTCGCTCGCGCCCGGGTCGATACGAAGAAACCGGTGAGGGCAATGCGATTAAGCGCGGCAACCGGTTCATTGATTCATGTGCATGCATGCGGCGGATCGCGCGGCGGGCGTCTCGCACGCGACGCCACTCTCGCGGATGCGTGTGTTTGGGGGAGAGCATTGCCGGGTGGTGGTGGTTGATGTGGTGGCGCTGGCAACAACAGCACATTGCAGAACAGTAGATGGTCAACTCAGATTTCATATAGATAGATGGATAATTGTAAATTATAAAAAATGTCCGATCGATAAGTTGGAGTCAGTGATGTGTTATTATCTAGTTCAATTTCTATATCACAAGAGTTTGATACAAATTATAGCAGGTAACAAATTACATTATATATAAACCATGTAATATTTTTTTTATCTCGTTTTATAAGTTGTTTTTTTAGTTGTGCACGAAAATAAAAAAAGTAAAGAGAAAAAGTTATCTCGGAGAATGATTTATAATTTAAAAAATTTTAAAAAACTCAAAATAATTTATAATTTGAAACGAAGAGAGTACGTAGGTTAGTAGGAGTAGTATATTGAGGATATATCTAAAAAGTAAAGAGTAATCATGGTTCCTCGAAAACATAAGGCAACGATATTCTTGTTGTTTTGTACACAACGAGTTGGAATCTTTGAGAGAAGAATTTGTTGACCTCTTTGATGTTATGTCCAAGTTGCCCTTTTATTTTCCTCCAGTATTTTTTTACACGCTCACCATGAACCATTGGGGGTCTTTATCACACGCTGACAGATATACCCGCGCGGCCGCATCTGACTATCTGAGCATCCCAGTCCTCACTCGCTTCTCTCCTGTATGGAAGCACCATACGTCCTCACCTCGCCTTTCCCCCTGTATGGAAGCCCTCGTCGCGCCCTCTGCCGTTCTCTCGCCGCCGGCGATCGCGGGAGAGGCGTCTCCGTCCCCGACTCTGCGCCGAGTTACCGCCGTGTTGCTCAGGCCCCGCAGGAGCTGCTCCTCCCTTGTCATCTCTACGCGCAGGCCATGTGCTCCTCCCGGTCGCGGCTGTCGCGTGCTCGCTGGTGGTGGGGAAAACGGGTCCCCGGATCCCGACGATGATGCGGGTGGTCAGGCAGAAGATTTGCCCTTAATCGAGGTACTAGCCGATGTGCTGTAGAAAATTCGTCTCGTGGGCTATTGTTCTTTGGTTGTTTGGATTCCTGCTCTGAACTCTGAGTTGTTGAAAGTTAGTCTGATCTAATCAATTCATTAAGTGAAGTAGTTGAAAATTCTTTCAAGAGAAAAGCCCAACATATATGCATTTGAATGGTCAAAGTTTTTGTTGAAAGTTAGTCTGATCAAATCAATTCATTAAGTGAAGTAGTTGAAAATTCTTTCAAGAGAAAAGCACAACATATATGCATTTGAATGGTCAAAGTTTTTGTTAAGTTTTGGTGGCAGTTCAGATAACTTAACCTCTTTGGATTACTGACAGTTGTGGTAGGAATTTTCTGTGTAAGCCATATCAGCTGTTGATGCATTAGTTTTGGCAACTTTCTTCGTTTTAGCAATGCAATTATGTGTTCAAGGCAAAATGTGCGTTGTTTTGTGCAATATCATGTAACGATCTTTACAGAATCAGGCAAAGAGGAATCCTTCTCTTTTGTTAGGTTCGGCCTGGATAGTTCAACTAAAATGTTGTTTCACTACTTGTCTTTTCTTAGTGATAATTGCACAAAAAGTTTGAGTCCTGACTCCAGCGTCAGTTAGTGTAAAGTTAAAATTTAGCATGCCCATGCTTTAGCTTTATCAAAGTTGTGATGGGGGAATTGAGATGCATCTTTAAACAGGTCCTTTTGTGGATTGATCTTCTCGTGATTTTTGAAAATGTTGAAAATAGATACTTATTCAATAGTGGACAAAATTTTATCCCCTGTCAGTTCTGGTCATTTTACTTTTCATAATGTTCAATTTTCCTTGATCCTTCTGTTATAGTATTTCATTTTGTTCTGCCTGAGTGAACAGTAATACTACAAACGACTTTATGCACAGTTTAAACATACACCTTTATGTTGTATTCGTTTTTTATGCCTAAAATAGTATAGGATATGAGGTTAAGAGGTATAGCTTTATCTCAGCAATTGCAAGCAACTGAAACAATGAATTTAGGGTATTCATCAGCTCACTACTGAATTTCCAATGTGTCTTGATTCTTTTTTGGGCAAATGCTCTCTTTTGCAAGCTCTTCATCTTGTTATCAAGCATACATTTGTAACCTTTTTAATGGTTATATGAAATATCTTAGAGCTTTCCAAGGTTTGTAATTTTTTTCTTCCTCTTTGTGATATTGAAAGAATAATGCAAATCTACATGAAAGTCATGATGAGGACACCACCAAACATGACAAAAATGGTTTTTCGGGAACTGGTGGCGGTAACACTGGTGGATCTCGGGCTGGCCTATTCAGGACTCCTATTTCTGGTGGTGTGCACAGTGCAACCGCTGTTCATGATTTACCACCACCGGCTTTGGCGGTTCGCAACCTCATGGAACAGGTATTCTTAATCTGTTTGTCTATCAGTAACTAGCAGTTACCAAAGCTTTGAACTGATTCATTTTAGCTGTAACATGTGATCTCATGTCTCTTTCTCAAAATCAGGCTAGGTTTTCTCACTTGTGCACTGTCATGTCTCGGATGCATCACCGCCGTGCTGGATACCCGTTTGGTTCCCTGGTAGATTTTGCAACTGACCCGATAGGCCGTAAGTAATGTGAGCATGTTGTTTTACGTGTACCAAGACTCCATGCACTCTTACTTCAAATTTTTGTAATGAAATACAGACCCCATTTTTTCCCTATCTCCTTTAGCTATCCACACAAGAAATTTGTTAGCGGACCCAAGATGCACCCTTGTTGTACAGGTAAATTTGAAAATCTACTATATAATAGGCTCCTGAAATTTCCTTATGTCCATCTCATGCTGAAACCTATTGATCCTTTGTTAGATACCTGGATGGAGTGGACTATCAAATGCGCGAGTAACTATTTTTGGTGACGTTGTTCCATTGCCTGCCGAACAGCAGGTTTGTCTAAGCTATTAGTTATTCTTGAAATCATGTGATATTTATGTATGTATATTATTTCCTTTCAGCCTGCGACATTGCATTGATGCTGTTCAACTTGGTAAATCTACATTTAATCTTTTGAATGGTTTTAGCCATTTCCAGGAAGCTTTGCAATGTTGCTGTTATTGTATTTGTATCTATAACTCTAGTGTAGCATTAGTTACTTCTCAGAGTTCTTTCTGATGTTTTCAGTCATTATGTAAATAAATTGAGAACCCACCCTATCATGAAGATTGAAGGGGGAACTCTCTTGCAATTTATTGCCATGGGTATTCTTCTGCTCAGGATTTTCACAAGCTCCTTGTGACTTCAAATTGTTTCAGGAATGGGCTCATCAGCAGTATGTTTCAAAGCACCAGCAGTGGGCAACCCAGCAGTGGGGTAACTTTTACTATTACAGGATGCATACTATAAGGTAGTTCCTGAAGTTGCATTAATGATAATTTATTTAATGCTTCCAAGATTTCAGTAGTGTTGATGTTGTACTATGTGATAAGCATTTTGTTTCATGATTTTCTTGTCGGGATGAATGAGAGTGTGCTTACAGCACGGTGGTAAGGACTGCAGTTGTGAGCCAACTAAGCAAGGCCTAAATCCTGATTCCTGAAAAACCAGTCGCTGGTTTCATTTCAGCATTCAGCGTAGCCAGGGTTTACTGCTGGGTAGGTGGGGTCTTCTTGGGACGAAGGCAGTCTCTAAAATAAAGTACTCTATGTTTACATTTAATTCGTTTCATAGTTTGAGTTTACTTACAGTGACTTGTATCTGAAATCGATGTGTAGTTTTATATCTGAAATCTAGCAACCGGTCTATTTCTGGTTGAAGTTTAGTACAGGGTTGGAATAATTGTCAGATTGTCTTAAGTTTTACTTCCATTAGTGTAGCTTATAAGATTTGCAGTACTGACTCTATAATGTCTCATAATATTTTAGTTTTCCTTGTTTAGATTCACTGAAAATTCTGCATATTTGAACGTTCCAGTGACATATATTTCATTGGAGGTTTTGGTACTGTTGCTTGGATAGATGTGAAAGAGTATGAGGCTCTGCAACCGGATAAGATTGCAATTGATGGTGGGGAACATAATTTGAAGGTAACTAACTAGCATTAGCTCATGCAGAAGAGCAGAAGCCTGAAGAGCATATTCATTTCCTTGCATAACTCTAGTTTCTGTCCAGAAGAACTAGGCTCTGCAGGCAGATTCACATGCCATCTTTTTGTTCTTAAATAGGAACTCAACGCGGTTTTCTCAAAACCTCTGAAAGAACTTCTATCGACTGAAGGAGAAGTAGATGATGTGGCCCTTATATCGATGGACAGCAAAGGTATCGACATCCGTGTCAGACAAGGTGCTCAGGTAAACTTCCGAAGCTTATCGTCACTTTTAGTGTTTCATGTTATGCGATATTGAATGACTAAACCTCATACTCAAGTATAATACACTTGCTTGCATGAGGCCTAAGTGTGCAGTTGCTGATTTTATTTTCTCATCTACTATTAATGTAGGGATAAAGATCATAAAAATAAGCATGTCAGACTTGAGTTATTGTTCAGCATCCGTCACACTCTTCACCGCTCTTTCTGTTTCACGTCATCAATATCAAGCAGTTTTGCTTAAAAAATATTCTTTCACATTGTTGTCTCTTAGTGCGCGGTGCAAAGTCCCAACACTTGGAAATCCTGAACTTTTGTTGTCCTGGTTTTGCAGTTCAACGTCCAGAGGATAGCCTTCGAAGTCGATCACATAGTAGAAACACTGGAAGAAGCCAAGGAAGCTCTTAGGAGGATAATAAACAAGTCGAGATGGCACACAAAGAGCTCAATTCTGTGACGTCCCTTAAATCTGATGCTGGACGCACGTTTTTTAGAGTGCAGTATTTGCCTTTGTGGTGTGCCAAGTGGAATAAAGAAAAGCAATTCGGTGCTAAGGCTCTCAATGCTGAGAATATTAGCACGTTTTTTGAATAAATGTATGGATCATGTTTTGGCAAATCGACAAGCCGTTAGGTAGGAACTATCAAGTGATTGCATCTCAGATTGCAGTCCCATGTGAATAAGCTGGATGTACGCATTCAGATTGTAGTTTTGTCCATTGACAGGCCTCAGTGCTATGCAATACTAATAACTTCGATACTTCAGCTCGGGAAGCAGCTGAAGCCTCAACTCTGAAGGGAAGGCAAAGAATGATGTCAATGGAGGACTAGGAGCAGTCACGGTTCCTAAACGGGGGAGGTGTGTCATCCTGACACGTCGGCCCGGTCGCATGGCCGGACGGTCTCATTCTGATCCACGTCGTTAGCTACCCCACGCGTCGCAGCGCGCATAGGCATAGCGGTCGCCGGACGCGGATCGGAGTCGAGTGGTGCTAGGTGATGGCGGCGGCGGAGGCTACCACGGGAGACAAGGAGTTGGAATCGCTGCTCCGGAACTTCCAACGCGTCTCCCAGGTCAGTGGCAGCGCCGCACCCTTACTGCTCATTCCGGCATTTCCCGAGCCCGATTGTTCCGCCGCGAATCGCGTTCGCGCTTCGTTTCGAATTAGGTTCAAATCACGCTCTACGCTGGTCTGGTGTTCCGTTCCTCTGGCGCTCCAGTGGCCATTTGAAACTGTTCTTGTGGTAATTATGTGTTTAACCTTATGGCCTATTCTGAGGAAGAGGAACGCGTGCTCAGCTGTTTGATGAAATGTCGAGGAGATGTTATGGCTGGTGTGGAGTAGACCCTTTGTCCAGAGAGCTATGTGGTGTTGGTAGCAGCTCCTATCCAGTTCGATGTTTGTGAATCTCCATTTTCCTAAAGAAGTTGCCTACATTCTAGCGTTTTATGCGCTATATATTGTTCTTATGTTGCTTTTTTTTTCATGGACAGGGTTATAAAGATGCACTTACAGAGGTCCAGGCTCTAAGAGTGAACTACAGTACAGAATCCAAAAGGTGTGAAGCCCTCGAGTCCCACATTACTGATCTCCAGAAAGGTTAATAAAAACATTGTGATCTCTACGTGTTTGATCTCAGTTTCCTGCTCTACTGAAGGTTTGAATTATGTAATAACTGATGGTTATTGTGCAGATAACGAGAGACTAAGAAGACTGTACACTGAAACTCTGTTCAAGTTCACCAACCAGGTTGGTGGCTACTTACCATGCACAATTACTAGGTGTGAAAATGTAGACATATAGACTTGCATACTGGCACAGCTAAAGAAGTTGGCATATATCAATGCTAATATTAAAGAGGGAACAAATAATGAGCTGGATAACTTAGCATGACTCCTGTGCAAATGCATTCATCTGTGACCTTAAGTGCATAGGGCCTATCGATTGTGCTATTATATCTTGGTCTCCATTTTATGGAAAATGCAAATACGAATTTACACATATTTATCTTAGACCTCAAAGTTTCTCAATATTTTTTAAAAATGTAGTCTATCAGCATCTGTGCAAGGCTATTGTGATATCGGAACGTAGGGTGCAGGATTGTGTCATCAAGTTTAATTACATGCAACATGCTTTATTTAGTATGCAACACCTATAATTTTTTTTTCTTTTTCTTCTTCTTTTTTTTCATGTGAAAAAGTGTTCTGCCAAAACAACCAGCTGCTGTGCAGGAAAGATAAAAATGGATTATAAGAGACGTAATTGAAATGTTGATCGGAACTCATGGAAGCTTGACAAAATTTTGAAGATGTCAAAGAACAACTACTTTGTAGTCAGGCTTGCAGATTGCATCCAACTAAAAGAGTTTTAGATATCTAGCTTTAGAATTGCAAATGCTTCTAGAGCTCATCATAGCAAGCAGTGACCTATATCAGATAAGGTAACCACCAATACATGGAAAACACAAAGTTCTTTTGTTTCGATACTTGCATATTCATTTCTCTTTCATGATTATTAGTTGGTGCTTGAAAATTACTGCCAAGGCTTGTCTACTTATATTTTTCCTTCTGTAGCTTTACGTTAGTCTAAAAAGCAACATTGCCTTATCTGTGATTTTGGGCTATTTCTGATATATTTGGCTATTTGCTGTTATCCAGGTGAAATTTCATGTTGAATCTCGAAGCCTGAAGGAAGAACTGGAAAAGGCAAATTGTAGATTGCTATCCATGGAAGAAGTAATTTACTGCCTCCTAAGTCCTATGCCTCATGAAAATCCATAAGAGCTAACAAGTGTCAGTCTGATGCAGGAGCACAAAAGGGAAATCGAGCAACTTAAGCACAACAATGAAGTGAATATCAATGCCCTGGAGAGCAAGCTGAGGTATGAAATCTTTCTTTTGAGGGATGCAGCATATTATGGGATGTGAGTCTGGATTGCCTGATGAAGGTGTTCTGGTTGTCTTGAGCAAACTAACAGTTGTCTGTCAATAAAATCAGCTGTGCTCTTGCTCAGCAAGCAGCAGATGAAGCTACCATAAAGCAACTGAGGTTAGAGCTGAGTGCGTATAAATCTCATATTGACATGCTACGGAGCAGGTTGGAGAAGGTTAATGCGGATGTGCATTTGCAATGTAATGTTGTAACTTCCCTTCCATGTTTAAGAGTAGATCCTGTTGAAAACTGTCTTGATGTACCCTGGAATAAATCCATCCTGCCTCTACTACAGATAAAAACGAGATCCAGGATTTGAGGGATGTAATTGCTATTGAACAGGAAGAGAAAAAGGACATGAACAGGAAGCTTCAAAATGCTGAAAACGAGTGTAAGTTAACCTGAACCAGCCATCCGAAGTGAAATTGTCTCTTGAAATCTTGGAGTAACAAACATCATGAACCTAATCAAGCAGCAGAAAGATGCTTGTTTTATCCCAGCATTTTGATGAAGCAGCATCCATGGATGACCCTCAGATTTCAGAAACAAGATTTCAGGCGTCATCCGTATGTTGGATCTTAGCAGTCCAATGCTTCTTAACTGTGTTATTTTTCTCATGTTCCAGTGAGAATTACGAGGATGAAGCAGGCTGAGCAGCAAAGGGATTCTATCTCTGTCCAGCACGTGGAGACGCTGAAGCAGAAGGTCATGAAACTCCGGAAGGAGAACGAAACCCTGAAGAGGAAGCTGGCAAGCACGGAGCTAGACTGCTCATGAAAGGGGCTCACGACTCAGGAGTGCGGACATTTCAACTCGGTTATTTCGATGGTTCTATCAGCCGTGCACATACCGGACTAGTACAATATTTTAGCCTTTTAGGTAGTTTTTTTTAATGTCGCCTTTTAGGTAGTTGACTGCAGACATAAGTAGGAGTATTATGCTCAGAATAGAAGTATCCCTTCTCTTGAAAATGAAGTAACGAACCTTTATCGCCTCATTGTTCCACTGTTGATGTTCTAATGCTAACAGGATTTGACGTTTGTCTTTATTTATTTTCTTTCAAAAGAATAAATTCTATGTAACCTAGTTACATCAAAAGTACTCGCCACGAAACGTTGGACCCTGCTTGACATTTGGCTCGAAATTCCCAATGCCCAACATCGCCTCAAAATGTCTAATACCTACCGCCTCAATCCTTTGTTCTGCCCAAGATATTACTCGAGTAATCGTTCTACGCACTTCGCCCTTCCTTTTTCTCTGTTTTATATTTTTGCACGCGGAGTACCCTGCACCAGTCGCCGCAGCCGCTGAAATGAATAAAGAAAAAAAAAAGGGAGGCGGAAAGCAATTACGGAAGCAGACGAGAAGCCATCTAGACCAGACCACACCGAAAAAAGAAAAAGAAAACAGAAAACAAAAAAAAAAAGAGGTGGAGGCGGAGACGGCAGCCCAGCCCTAGCCTGGCTTTAGCTGCGCGTCTCCCCCTCCTCTATAAAAGCCGCCCACCCACCTCCCCAACCCTACTCCGCAATCTCGCCGCCGTTTGCCGCAACCTCTCGCCCTAATCGCACACGACCCTGCTCTTCGTCTCCTCCAGATCTCCGCCCAAGGTGAGGATCCGTCAATCCATCCGCGCCTGTTGCTTGCTCCAGTTGTAAATTAGGTTCGATTTGATCCGCTCCGATAGGGTTCGGTGGTTTGGTGGGTACTAGTATCCGGGGCTTTGAACCCTCTAGCGGAGTACCCGATTTAATTTCCCGATCGCCTGCCGGCGGCGCGGGGACCTAAGGGGCGGGCGCCGCTTCGTGTGTCGTTTGTGCGCGCCGTGATCCTGGGCTTTGAGGTAGCGCTCGGTCATCGGCGAGACGGAAGTCACGGAACTAGTAGTTCCCAGTTTGGGGGGTTGGTGGTTTCCGCTTCCAGATCAACGGATCTGGTCGCGGTGCTCGAGGGTTAATTGGTTCCGGATCATTTGGCGGATCTGTTTGAGTAGGTAGGAACTCGTGTATGATTGGATTCTTAACAACTCGATTATTATTTGGAAGGATGTGAATACATGCTTCAGATTTGATTGTACTTTTATGTCGGATGACTTAAATTTTACAGCCTGACGTTTGTTATTATGAGTTGGGTCAATAATGAGTCCTCTATGGGTGACCGTAGCCTCTGTTAGTTTTTCCGCTGGGACAGTGCACTGAAGTTCGTTACTATGAGATGGGGTTTGTATGCTGCTGACCAGCCTAGTTCTTTTGAGTATCCAGCTTGTCTGGATCAAGTGTCTGCTTTTTTTTTTCTTCTTCAGATAAGATGTAATACTCTTGGGTAATTAATTATTTTCTTCTGGGTCGTCAAAAGCACTACAGTTTTAGATATTTTCATGTGTATGCCTGTTATGTTTTTTAGGCTTTCTGTCTGAGTGTATTATCATCCCCATAGACTTGGAAATTCAGCTGTGTAGAGGATATTAGATTCTGTGGTGTGTATTGTGAATATATGTTATCTGTATTGGAGTAAGGTAATACACTCAATAACACTGATAATTTATCTATATGTGTGGTTAACTTGTCAAGTTTTTTGGCATTTTTCATGAGGAAGGATCATTTAAGAGCTTGGTTTGTTAATGAGTCTATGTGCCAGTGTTTTATTTCTTTTGTTACTAAACATATGTATATTCAGAAGCATTTAACATTAATAACGCCTGGTTGTTTTTCTTACTTAAACTAGTGACATTTGAATCATCTCATATTTATTGTGCAGGGCACAGATAATTGACAGTTCTGGTTGTTACGTGTATATTTATATATACCTCCTTAATCCCTGTGTTGCTTAGATTTGGGATCTCTCCACCCTGTGTATTTTGTGTCATAGGCTTATGTTATATATGCTGTATGTCCTTGATTCTCTGTTTATGCAATCTTACATCAGATGCAAAGTGCTGACATTTGATCCTACGTTTGCAGCTAGCAGCATCTGTTCTGCTGCAGTCTTTCAAAGTGGAGGGCTCAGGAGTTGCTGCTTCTTTTATGTCTGAACAATCTTTGCTTTATTTGGGATTGTTGGGAGAGCATTCTCGCGCGACAAGGAAAAGGCACAAGCTTCAGTTCCACTGCATGCATCAAGAGCCTACCTGGTTTTCTTGTTCTGGTGAGAGAGCATTTGCTGGTGCAACTTGGCCTAGTTCTCTTCAGGGATCAGCAGCCACCCACACTTTTGCATTTTGCAATATCTGAGAATCATCTGCAGAAAAGGTTGAAACAAGATGGCGCTGCAAAACATTGGTGCTTCAAACAGAGATGATGCCTTCTACAGGTACAAGATGCCCAGGATGATTACCAAAATTGAAGGGCGTGGTAATGGCATCAAGACAAATATTGTGAACATGGTTGATATAGCAAAAGCACTTGCCAGACCAGCTTCCTACACAACGAAGTACTTTGGATGTGAACTTGGAGCTCAGTCAAAATTTGATGAGAAGACTGGTACTTCGTTGGTTAATGGAGCTCATGACACTGCAAAGCTGGCTGGTCTCCTGGAGGTATTCATCAAGAAGTATGTCCAATGCTATGGATGTGGCAACCCTGAGACTGAGATTCTCATCTCCAAGACCCAGATGATATCATTGAAGTGTGCTGCATGTGGCTTTGTCTCAGATGTTGACATGAGGGACAAGCTCACAACTTTTATCCTGAAGAATCCACCGGAACAGAAGAAGGGTGGGAAAGACAAGAAGGCCATGAGAAGAGCTGAGAAGGAACGACTGAAGGAAGGTGAGGCTGCTGATGAGGAGATGAAGAAACTGAAGAAGGATGCAAAGAAAAAAGGTGCATCTTCCAAGGAATCCACTGCTAAAGGTTCAAAGAAGAAGACTGGTGGCTCTGATGAGGATAATTCAACATCACCAGCTCGCAGTCGGGATGGTGACAATGCTGCTGCAGATGATGATGACGATGTGGAGTGGCAGACAGATACCTCACTGGCTGCTGCAAAACAGCGTATAGCAGAGCAACTGAGTGCAGCAACTGCTGAAATGGTCATGCTGTCAACTGAGGAGTCAGAGAAGAAGAAACAGGCAGCTCCCAAAGAATCCACTGCCAATGGTTCTGTGAAAACTGAGGAGAGCAACAGCAAGCCCACTCCTTATGACGAACTGATTCAAGACATCAAGGCAAGCTTGGGAAGTGGTGCCACGCCATCTCAGCTCAAGAGTGTGCTGTCCTCCTCAACCCTGCCTCCGCAGGACAAGATGAATGCCCTCTTTGAAGCACTCTTTGATGGTGTGGGCAAGGGATTCACAAAGGAGGTTGTAAAGAACAAGAAGTACCTGTCCGCTGCTGTGCCTGATGAGGAATCTCAGAGCCTTCTGGTCCAGGCCATCGAGGAGTTTGGTGGGAAGTGTAGTGCCGAGGCCCTGAAGGAGGTTCCAGTAGTACTGAAAGCACTCTATGACGGTGATATCCTGGAGGAAGAAAGCATCGTGGAGTGGTACAACGCAGCTGTGGCTGCTGGCAGGAACACCCAGATGCTGAAGAATGCCAAGCCATTCGTTGAGTGGCTCCAGAGCGCTGAGTCCGAGGAAGAAGAGTGATAGCCGTCGCTGCTTTGAAGCATCACTTCAAGATATACTATTTATTTTAGTGTCGTATTTGGTTTGCCCAGTGTCTGAGTCTGAGGGTCCGCTTGCAGTGTTTTAGTATTTGTAAAGCAGCCAAGTCTTAGTTTCTGTGGGCTTGGCTATGGTCGGTGTCAGTTGTGTCGTGATTTCTTATACAGTGATGTGTGCTATCGGTTCTGTTTGAATAATTTTAATACTGTGGTATTTGATCTGCTTGGTATCTCAATACTCTTATTGAATGCTGGGTTTTGTTTGGCATCGCATAGCTGTATGGTATCTGAATATGTTTTGTGTCAACGTAGGTGGAGCAATCCATGTCCGAATTGATCTAACGCGGTGCGGTGCTGTCTTTTTGGTGCTCTTAATGACTACTTGCAGTAACCATTAATGGTCCATTTAGTGACTTAAAGGCCGCCATAAAAAAAACTCACGTAAAATAGCCCATTAACGGCCCACTAAGCCACGTAAACAGCTAAATAACGGCCCACTAAGCAACGTACTACTGGACGGCCCACTAAACAACGTACAATTGAACGGCCCACTAATAGAAAGCAGCCCATTAAAGGCCCACTACGCGCCCATTAACGGCACACTAATCGACGACAGAAGGCCCACTAATTTATGATAAACAGTACATTAACGGCCCACTAATCGACAAAAAGGGCCCATTAACGGCTCACTAAACGATGACCGACAGCCCATGAACAGCCCACTAATTTATGATAACCAGCCCATTAACGGCCCACTAATCGACGACAGAGAGCCCATTAACGGCCCACTAATCGACGCCAGAGGCCCATTAAAGGCCCACTAATAGATGGTAGACAGCGCATCAGAGGCCCACTAATCGATAATAAACAGCCCAATAACGGCCCATTTTCGACGTAGACAGCCCGTTCACGGTCCACTAATCAACGAGAGACAGCCTATTAACGACCCACTAATCGACGAGAGACGGCCCATTAACAACACTAGTTCACAACGGGCAGCCCACTAACAGCCCAGTAATATAGTGGTACAGCCCACGAACGGCCCACTAACCGACGAAAAAAGTCCACTAATCAACAACAACCAGCCCATTAAAGGCCACCTAACTTACACCAACCCAGCCCATTAACGCCCCACTAACCGACAACAAGCAGGACTTTAACGGCCCAACACAAGACGCAAAATAGGCCATGAACGGTCACAAACTAAAACAAACCCACTAATACCCATTTACGGACGTAAGGCAGCCCACTAAACGCAGTACTTGACGTTATCCCATCGATAACCCACGTAATTGATTTACGGAGTTTGATTGGCGCCCATTAACTAATGCCCTAGTGGTTTACCCGCAGCCTATTAGCTGCTCATATTACAGATTAACAGTAATCTGTTAACAGTTGCAAAAAAAAGTAACATGTTAACAGTCCGCTAACCAAGAGACCTATTCCTATTTATTAAGACTAAATAGATAATGCAGCAGCAGTAACAAACTCTTGTAGCCCGCGCACTTACCATGTGGGCCTACAGATACTCATCGCACGACTAGAAACTAGAAAACCAACTTCCACTATTTACCGAAGGGAGGTAAGTAAATCACGGTCACATTATTACATCCAGGAGACGAACTGTAAAAACATGGATATTGTGTACGCCGCTTAATCCTCCAAAGTTTTGTGACTATCACCACTGGGCGACCGTTGCAATCGTCAGTCCAAATTATAACTGCGAAAGCAAGGAATACTTTAGTAGGGCATCTCTGGAACCATCAGCAAGACACAACTTCATAAGCTCATATTGAGGAAAGCATGCATAAAAAACCCCATGCAAATGTGGAATACAAAATGTGTGGCTTAACACAGATGTATGACTTAAACAAAACACCTAGTAATATGTAGACCATGGCTCAGAAACCAGCAGGTTCAAGAAGGAAACTTGTGAAAGCAACATGAAGAGCAAGGGCGGAAACGAAAAATTGTGGAGAAGCAGCTCTACAACTGCTTGGAAATCAAATACAAAAGGCTCACAAATGAATTCCAGACACAATTCAGCATATATACAGCCGCATACAACACCAAACCATTCCATAACCAGAATGTACTGTAATAGGCCTCGCGTAAGCCACAAGATAAGAATATTCAATGCATTTTCAAGTCAATCATGAAAAAATAAAATAAGCGTGTATCAGCTTGCAGCAATGATGGATATAGAATGCCACTACACAAATTAGAAGACATGCATAAAATCTAGAACATGAGATATGTAATGTAGCTGTTCAGCGAAGTGTCCAGCCACATCATGCAAATGCACATCACCCCAGGATCCAACAACATTAACATAAAATAAAATTGACAAATAAAACAATTATTGTAAGGGGCGGAGGTATTTCCAGGTTCCACGCCACGAAAGTAACAACTTCCCAAAAGGAAAAATAAAATCAGTGAACTGTTAATCTCTACTCCTTAAAAAGAAGAGCTTTTCTTTGCTACGTACACCTGGCAAAACGTCCACAACAAAGATGAGTTAGACTACGTACACACGAAAAATGCACCCAAACTTATCCTTTTTTACAAATCTGACGGATAAAATTTCTCCACATGTGCCCCTTACAAACCTAACGGGCGAGCTCTTTCGGATCTCACAGATTTTAGGCCTACAAAGACCATTGTTAGTTACAAAATATAACTAACCGGAACAAGTATATAAAATCCAAAGAAAGTTGTTGGAAAATAAAACAGATTCCGTTTCAAATTTTAATATTAATATTAAAGTGACGAATCGTTTGGGGTTATCCAGAGCTGCCGCATGGTGATAATACTAGACCATTGCCTAGGACGATAAAAAAAAAAGAGCTGGCACATAATCTCCGTGGCCTATATCCATAATTCTCTTTTTTCTACCTCACGAGAAACAGATCTAGCTCGAGTCTGTTCTGTTAAAAAAATAAAAAATCAGCCCGGTCTGTTCCTTGCTAGCGAGATACAATCCCATAATGCAGGTACTACTTCTTCCCATATCAAGAAAACAGGTTACAATTCAGTAATTTACCGACAAAAAAGGAATCCTGCAAAAGCGAATGGAAAAGCGTCTAATCGTTTTTTATCCCATTTTCATTTTTTATCCCGTTTCCGTATTGCCCCGCTTAAATCCCGGCAATATGAAAACAGTTGAGAAAATTTGGAATCGGTATCTGGTCGGAACAGGATATCCTTGAATCGTTTTCAGCCCTAACCATCCATCCACTACACCCCACGCTACCACGTCGCGTGAAGCATAGCTCTGCCTCGGCCGCACCGCATCGTTTCCCAACGACATTTATAAGCTCTACCTTGGTCCACTGTGTTGCGCCACCAGCCTGCCACTGCCCGTGCTGTCGCATCGTGTGAAATAGTTTTAGATATGATGCATGTAAAATTAGAATGATTAGTTTATATTTAATTTTTTATGGTGAAGAATAAGAAACTTCAAATGTTAATATCAATATATTATTTTTCTTAACTTAATATTTTTCTTTATATCATAGCGTTAGCACGGGTATCGGGACTGTTAATTTTCATAAGGCCAAGGTTAATGTAAATGCTGAAACTAGTCCCTGCATATAGTCAGATGGGAGGTTCACGATTTAGAATCATAACAAGATCTCACCTCATAATACAAAAATAGTGAACTTCATGTGCAGAGTACTTGTCAAAGTTTCCAAGGGTACACTTTCAACAGGGCAATTGATATGTCAGATAGCCCTAGCATCTTAAAAACACTTAGTTGTCATTTCACAGTAGAGCCATTGGTTACTCCAACAATTACGGCAGACTCAGTCTTACAAACTGCTAAAAGGCCATGGGGTAAGCAGTTTCAAGTCTCCACTCTCCAGAATCCAATATAAGCCCAGCAAAAACTGAATCACCTCGGTAAAATTCAGATTCCAGTACCAAGTTTGAAAAGCTCAAATCCAGGCATCCCCGATGGTTCAACTACACACTGTTAAATTTGCAAGCCAAATCTTAACAAAACCTAGCACTAATCCAGCGAGATGCCAACGGTAGCAATCCTAAGCGAAGCCAAACCAAAGGAACCCTAATTCCACCAATAATCAAGCACGAAATCCTCTAAATACCTCGCGAATTCCAGAACAACGGGACGCATCAAACCCTAGACCCGCTCCGATCAGACAGCAGGACATATATCACGCACCCAACAACTAAACGCGACGCGACGCAGAAACCAAACGCTTATACAAACGCACAAGGAGACGAACACATCGATCATCATATGGATGGGCACAAACCTCGGTGGCTAGGGTTAGGGTTGGCGCGTCTTCGTACCGTAGGGGACGGAGCTCAAGATGGAAAGCGCTTCTTACATCGCCGGCGGCAACCCTAGCCCCCACTCTCCACCGGTGAAATCGCGCCTTACCAACTGCATTCGTCGGAGGCCGCGCCCGCCGCCGCCTCGGGGCTCCGCGTCCGTAGACGAACACGAGAATTGGCCGGCGCGCATGCGTATGAAGGGCTGCAGGGTGTAAGTGTAACCGAGTCTAATGAATGGGCCCAGATAAAGAGGCCTTATTTTGGAAAAATTGAATCCATGGGCAGCTCTAGCGCGCCTGCTCTGTACTTTTTTTTCAGCCCAAAACGCCGATCCATTGCTCCCGGGTAATGGAAGGAAAAAGTGAAAAAATGGTGCCACTGAAAAAAAGATAAATGGACCGTCATATACAAATTTCAGATGCAGTCTCCGTGATTTCGAGATCCTTTACTTTGTCTTGCATCAGAATAACGGGTACAGTAAAACATGAGTACTCATCATGACTGAGGTAGCTGAAGTGCTGAACCCAGCCATGCTTGTTCCCAATTCAAAAAATAAAAAATAAATAAATAAATCAAAATCAAATTCGTGGCCTGGAAGCTACGGGTGGGGGCACCATCAATTCATTAAGAATACAAAAATGTTACTTCCTGTTGAAATAATCGACGGTTGATCATTCGTTTTATTAAAAAAAATTAAAAATATAAAAATAAATAAGTCTAGTTTAAAATACTTCTAATAATAAATCGATTCACAATAAAATAAATATTTTTTAAAAAAAATTTTTGAATGAGACGAATGGTCAAAACAGAGAAGTTCGAAAATCTAAAACCATGGGACGGAGGGAGTAATCTGTGCCGACCAGGGATCAAACAGGGGGGGCTAAGACAGTCAGACAATGCGCCAGCGACTCAGCCAAATGAAATGTAAACTGTTCCCCGTGTTCACAATTCAGACTGAAATTTTTCGTCAGGGTAGGTATGGCTGAGCTTCAATTTACCAAACAAATCACAGAGCCTCAGTAAAATCACCGGTGACTGCAGGGAACTCAGGCTCGGAGCACTCAAGTTCTCCACATATAATTTAATAAATGCAATTGCCTAAATTTTCAGTACATGGAGCAGCTAATGTTCACAGCTCACCTGAAGTACAAGCAATTATACATACACTGGACATCTGATTAATATCCTCCGAATGAATGATATGGTGCTAATGACATTAACATAATAAGTACAAAAACTAGAGAAGTAGCAGCAGAAATTCTCACATCATCTTCTCTTCACCCTGCCAACAAAATAGGAGACTGTGTTCTTATGCCACCCCAGCTCTTGTGGATTTATTAGTGTCACCTAGCCAGGGTTCTTTCATAACTGGTCCAAAATGAATCATTCCTCAAATATACAGTTCATAATATTGCGTCCAACATTGTGCTTCATGGACTGAAACTATTTCACAGCAGACACGCTCCGATGCAACCCAGTCATTTCACTGGTAATCTTCCCACTGGAGTGCTTGATTTGGAAGCTCCCAGACCTCCTAGGCCGAGGCATAAAGAGCGCACTAAGCATCTTCTCCAAGCCATCGACAGTGTACTTTACATACTTGCCAGTGTTCCCTTCTTGCTCCACAAGAGGCCCATAGTTCTGCATGTAACTGCGGTAAGAAGGGACGATAGTTTGCACTACAAGAGCACATGTCTTCTCTCTCAAGTCCTTATCTGGAATAACCCATGACGATTGTCTGCAAATCATCTCATCAAAGCTCGAATTGAATGTTTTGAGGCGCTGCTTCACCAGGTCCCTCGCTGTGGCCCGTCCCTTGGAAAACAATATCAGTCCCTCCCTGTTGAGTAGTGGCGAGAGTGCTCCCCAACTCTCCCTGATAAACACTGTCAGATAGTAGTCCTTATACTGTTCATGCTCCCGAAGCCACACATCACCCAAGAGCTCCCCAAGTTTGGTAGCCTTCAAGTGTTTGAAGAAATGCCAGTGGGTATTCATCATGAACAGATAGGAAAGTGTTGCATTGTCATATGCCTTTGACCAAACATCAAAGTTGGCTTCAAGGGCCTTGACAATGTTAAGAACCGCGTCGATGAGCATCCTATCATTGAATCCCTCTTTGCGCCAGCTGTGATGAATGGTAAGCACCTGGCCGAGCACAGGCCTGTATTTCTCACCAAGTAGTTGGTTGCAGTACTCGACGACAAAGGTAACTAAGCGCGGCACACCCCCATCAACAGGGGGAGGCATGTGCCGCTGTAGCTCAACCTGCACAATCAACTCCTCAAAGATCTCAACAGCCCCGTTCACCACCAATTTCACAAGATCCCTTGTCTGGCTCTGAATATCTGCACACGCCTTACCCCCAAACAACCGGTTGAAATCCAGCCTCAGCTTATTCAGAGAATCAAACACCTCCAGCAACCGCAGGAGCTTGATGGGGTCCTTCTTGGCATCAGAAACTGCACGGCCAAACCTCAAGAAATCTAGAACACCAGCTCTCGAAGCCACCTCCGCGAAGCACGCTGCCCCGCAATGCTGGTGCTTCGCGAATACCTTGACGCAGAGCTGTCGCTCGGACTCGAGGAGGCGGCGTACCACGAACTCCAAATGCCGCCCCCACAACTCAACGCCAGGGCCTAATGCCTGAGCGTCCACAGCAGGGGCGTGCAGGTAGTCGAGGCCAAGAGCGCGAAGGCTGGCACTCACCACACTTCCGCGCGCATCCATGTACGCAGATACGCTTCGTTCTTGTCTGCCGTTGGCCACAAGGCGATCGAGAATAAGGCTGAGCTTCTGCACGGCGGCGGCTGGTACGCGGGACGGCGCAGCCGTAGGGGTGGCGGCGCCGGGCTGCTGCATCGCGAGCGGGGCGGAATGGTCTGCGAGGAGGCGGCGGAACTCAACCTCGAGGATATCGAGGGCGGCTGCAAGAAGACCGCCGTCGAGGTCGCCGGAGGGCGTCTTGAGATCCTCGAGCGTGACGCCTAGGTCAGCGAGGAACCGCGGGTCGGCGAGGTCGCGGTCGCCGAGGTACTCGACAATGTCGGCGAGCCACTGCGCCGCGAGCCCGCAGTTATCGGTGAGGAACCTGAGCGCCTCCTCGAGGCGCGCGAGCACGGCGAGGTACCCGGGCAGGTCCGCCGCCGCGGCGCCGGGCGCCAGGAGCGGCGGCTCGAGCCCGTGCACGGCGTCGAACACCTTGAGCACCGCGGCGGCGGGGCCGACGGCGCGGTCGATGTGGGGC